>JAIUJO010001699.1:25000-32500 GCA_023846275.1 Vanilla planifolia | reverse complement strand
TGGAGAAGAAGTGGAAGAAGAAAAAGACGAAGAAGAAGAAGAGGAAGAAGAAGAGGAAGAAGACGAAGGAAAAGAAGAAGGTGGAGACGAAGAAGAAGTAGAAGAAGAGGAAGATGAAGAAGAAGGAGCAGAAGAAGAAGAAGAAGAAGAAGAAGAAGAAGAAGAAGAAGAACAAGAACAAGAAGAAGTGGAGGGGCAGGAGGAAGTAGAAGAAGAAGAAGTAGAAGAAGAAGAAGAACAAGAACAAGAAGAAGGAGAAGAAGAAGAAGAAGAAGGAGAAGAAGAAGAAGAAGGAGAAGAAGAAGAAGAAGGAGAAGAAAAAGAAGGAGAAGAAGAAGAAGGAGAAGAAGAAGAAGGAGAAGAGGAAGGAGGAGAAGTAGAAGAAGAAGGAGAAGGAGAAGAAGAAGGTGAAGAAGGAGAAGAAAATTAAGAAGAAGAAGGAGAAGACGAAAAAGAAGAACAAGTAGAAGAATCAGAAGGAAGAGAAGGAGAAAAATAGGAAGGAGAAGAAGAGGAAGAAGAAGAAGAAAGAGGTGAAGAGGGAGAAGATGAAGATGAAGAAATTGAAGAAGAAGAAGAAAGAGAAAGGAGAAGAAGGAGAAGAAGAAGGCGAACAAAAAGAATGGGAAGAAGAAGAAAAGGAACAAGATTAACAAGAAGAAGAAGAAGAAGAAAAGAAGAAGAAGAAGAAGAAGAAGAAGAAGAAGAAGAATAAGAACAAGAAGAAGCCGAACAAAAGGAAGAGGAAGAAGAAGTAGAAGAAGATGAAGAAGTAAAGGAACAAGATTAAGAAGAAGTAGAAGAAGAAGAAGAAGAAGAAGAACAAGAACAAGAACAAGAAGAAGACGAAAAAAAAGAAGAGTGTGAGGAAGAAGAAGAAGAAGAAGAAGAACAAGAACAAGAAGAAAAGGAACTAGGTTAAGAAGAAGAGGAGGGAGAAGAAGAAGAAGAAGAAGAAGAAGGAGATGATGAAGAAGAAGAAATAGAAGAAGGAGAAGCAGGAGAAGCAGAAGGAGGAGATGAAGAGGAAGAAGAAGAAGATGGAGAAGAAGAAGAAGAAGAAGAAGAAGAAGAAGTAGGAGAAGAAGAAGAAGAAGAAGAAGAAGAAGAAGAAGAAGAAGAAAAAGAAGAAGAAGGGGAAGGAGAAGAAGAAGAAGAAGGTGAGGAAGAAGAAGAAGGAGAAGAAGAAGATGGAGAAGAAGAACATGAAGAAGGAGAAGAAGAAGAAGAAGGGGAAGAAGAAGGAGAAGATGTAGAAGAAGAAGGAGATGTAGAAGAAGAAGGAGAAGAAGGAGAAGAAGAAGAAGAAGAAGGAGAAGAAGAAGAAGAGGAAGAAGGAGATGAAAGAGAAGAAGGATAAGAAGAAGAAGAAGGAGAAGAAGAGGAAGAATAAGAAGAAGGAGAACGAGAAGAAGAAGAAGGTGAAGAAGAAGAAGAAGAAGGAGAAGGAGAAGAAGAAGAAGAAGAAGACAAACAAAAAGGAGGGGAAGAAGAAGAAGAAGAAGAAGAAGAAAAGGAACAAGATTAAGTAGAAGAACAAGAACAACAAGAACAACAAGAAGAAGAAGAGGAAGATGAAGAGAAAGGAGAAGAAGAGGAAGAAGAAGAAGAGTAAGAAGAAGAAGAAGAAGAAGAAGAAGAAGAAGGAAAAGAAGAAGAAGAAGAAGAAGAAAAAGAAAAAAAAGATAAAGGCAAAGAAGGGGAAGAAGAAGAAGAAGAAGTAGAAGAAGAAGAAGAACAAGAAGAAGAAGAAGATGAATTAGAAGTAGAAGAAGAATAAAAAGAACAAGGGGAAGAAAAAAATATGTGGTAGAAAAAAAAGAAGGAGACGAGGAAGAAGATAAAGAACGAGAAGAGGAAAAGAAGAAGAAAAAGAAGAAGAAAAAGAAGAAGAAGAAGTAGAAGTGGAGAAAGAAGAAGAAGAAGAAGAAAACAAAGAGGAGGAAGATGATGATGAAGAAGAAGAAGAAGAAGGAGGAGGAGAAGAAGACAAGGAAGAAGAAGGAGAAGAAGATGAAGATGAAGATGAAGAAGAGCAAAAGAAAAAGATGAGTAAGAAGAAGAATAAGAAGATGGTGATGATGATGATGAAGAAGAAGAAGAATAAGAAGAAGAACAAGAAGAACTTAATGAAAAAGAAGAAGAAGAAGAGTTGGAGGAAGTAGAAGAAGAAGAGGAAGAAAAAGAAGAAGAAGATCATGATTGTTATGACGATAAAATGGAAGAAGATGAAAAAGAGGAAGAAGAAGAAGAAGAAGAAGTAGTAGAAGAAGAGCAAGAAGAAGACGAAGAAGAAGAAAAAGAAGAAGATGAGGAGGAAGAAGAAGGAGAAGAAGGAAAGGGAGAAAAAGAAGGAGTAGAAGAAGAAGAAGAAAAAGGACACGTAGAAGAAGAAGAAGAAGAGGATGAAGAAGAGGAAGAAGAAGAAGACGAAGAAGAAGAAGAAGAGGTAGATGAAGAAGAATAATGAAAAGAAGAAGAAGAAGAAGAAAAAGAAGAAGAAGAATAACAAGAAGTTTTAAAAGAAGAAGAAGTAGAAGAAGAAGAAGAAGTAGAAGAAGAATTAGGAGTAGAAGTAGAAGATGAAGTAGAATAATAATAATAATAAGAAGAAAAACAAGAAGATGAAGGTGAAGAAGAAGAAGAAGATGATGAAGAAGAAGAGGAAGAAGAAAAGAAGAGGAAGAAGAAGAAGATGAAGAAAATGATGAAGAATGAGAAAAAAAGAAGAAGAAGAAGAGCAAGAAGAAGAAGAAGAAGAAGAGGTAAAAGAAGAAGAAGAAGAAAAAGATGATGATGATGATGATGTGGAAGAAAAAGATGAAGAAGAAGAATGAGAAGAAGAAGAAGAAGAAAAAGAAGAAGAAGAAGATGAAGAAGAAGAAGTAGTAGAAGAAAAGAAGAAGAGAAAGAAGACGAAGAAGAGGAAGAGGAAGAAGAAGAATATGATAATGATGATGATGATGAAGAAGAAGAAGAAGATGAGGAAGAACAATAACAAGATGATGATGAAGAAGAAGAAGAAAAAAGAAGAAGAAGAAGAAGAAAAGGAGTTAAAGGAGAAGAAGATGTAGTAAAAGGGAAGAAAAAGAAGAAAAAGTAGGAGAAGAAGAAGAACAAGAGAAAGAAGAAGAAGAAGAAGAAGAAGAAGAAGATGGAGAAGAAGAAGGAGAAGATGAAGAAGAAGAAGGAGAAGATGATGAAGAAGGAGAAGAAGAATAAGATGAAGAAGATGAGGAAGAAGAAGAAGAAGAAGAAGATGATGAAAAATAAGAAGAACAAGCAGAAGAAGAAAAGGAAGAAGAAGAAGAAGATGAAGTAGTAGAAGAAGAGGAAGAAGAAAAAGAAGAAGAATAAGAAGAGAAAGAAGAAGAAGAGGTAGAAGAAGAAGAACAAGAAGAAGAAGAAGAAGAAGAAGAAGATGATGATGAGGAAGAAAAGAAGAAGGAGAAGAAGAGGAAGAATAAGAAGAAGAAGAAGAAGAAGAAGATGATGATGGTGATGATGACAATGATGATGAAGAAGAAGAAGAAGATGATGATGATGATGATTAAAAAGAAGAAGAAGTAGGCAAAGAAGATAAAGAGGATGAAGAAAAAGGAGAAAGAAGTAGAGGAAGAGGAAGAAGAAGAAGAAGAAGAAGAAGATGAAGATGATGGAGGAAGAGAAGATGAATAAGAATAAGAGTAAGAAGAACAAGTAGAAGCGGTTGAAGAGGAAGAAGAAGTAGAAGAAGGACAAGAAGAAGAAAAAAAGTAGAGGAAGAAGAAGAAGAAGATGATGATGAAGAAGAAGAAGAAGAAGAAGATGAAGAACAAGAAGTAGCAGACGAAGAAGAAAAAGAAGAAGATGTGGAAGGGAAAGAAGAAGACAAAGAAGAAGAAGAAGAAGAAGAGGAAGAAGGAGCAAAGGAATAGGAAGATGCAGATGAAGTAGCAGAGGGAGAAGAAGAAGAAGTAGAAAAAGAGGAAGAGGAGGAACAAGAAGAAGAATAAAAGAAGTGGTAGAAGAAGAAGAAGAAGTAGAAGATGGAGAAGAAGGTGAAGAAAATGAAGGAGAAGAAGAAAAAGAAATAATGGAAGAGGAAGAAGTAGAAGAAGAAGAAAGTGAAGAAGAGGAAGAAGAAGAGCAAGAATAAGAAAAAGCAAAAGAAGAAGAAGAGGAAGAAGAAAAAGAGGAAGAAGAAGATGAAGACAGAAAGGAAGAAGAAGAAGAAGAAGTCAAGGAAGGAGAAGAAGAAGAAGAAGAAAAAGAAGAAGAAGAAGTAGATGGACAGGAAGAAGAAGAAGTAGATGAAGAAGATGAAGAAGAAAAGGAGGAGGAAGATGAAGAAGAAGAAGAAGTAGAAGAAGAAATGGAAGTAAAAGCAGAAGAAGAATAAGAAAAAGAAGAAGAAGAAGAAGAAGAAGAAGATGAAGAAGAAGCAGAAGAATTAGTTGTGGAAGAAGAAGATGAGAAAGAAGAATAAGAAGAAGAAGAAGATGAAGAGGAAGGGGATTAAGAAGAAGAGGAAGAAGAAAAAGAAACGGAAGAAAAAGAAAAAGAAGATGATGATAATGATGTAGAAAAAGAAGAAGACGAAGAAAAAGTAGGAGAAGAAGGAGAAGAAGAAGAAGTAGAAGAAGCAGAAGAAGAAGGAGCTGAAGAAGAAGAAGAAGAAGAAGAAGAAGTGGAAGAAGAAGTAGAAGAAGAGGAACAAGAAGAAGGGGAAGAAGACGAAGAAGAAGAATATGACGTTTAAGAAGAAGAAGAAGAAGAAGAAGAAAAAGATGAAGAAGAAGAAGAAGAAGAAGAAGAAGAAGACAAAGAGAAAGAAGAAGACAATGATGAAAGAGGAGAAGTAGAAGAAGAAGAAGAAGAAGAAGAAGAAGAAGAAGGGAAAGATGATGAAGAAGAAGCAGAACTAGAAGAAAAGGATAAAGAATAAGAAAAAGAAGAAGAAAAATAAGAAGAAGAAGAGGAGGAAGAAGAGCAAGAAGAAGAAAAAGGGGAAGAAGAACAAGAAAAAGAAGAAAATGAAGAAGTAGAAAAGAAGTAGAAAAAGAAGAAGAAGAGGAAGAAGTAGAATAAGAAGTAGAAGATGATGATGAGAAAGAACAAGAATAAAAAGATGAAGAAGATAAAGAAGAGGAAAAAGAAGAAGAAGAAGAAGAAGAAGAAGAATAAGAAGAAGAAGAAGAAAAGGGGAAAAAGGAAAGGAAGAGGAAGAAGAAGAATAAGAATAATAAGAAGAAGAAGAAGATGTAGAAGAAGAAGAAGAAGAAGAAGAAGAAAAAGAAGAGGAAGAAGATGAAGGAGAAGAAGAAAAAGAAGAGGAAGAAGAAGAAAAAGTAGAAAAAGAAGAAGAAGAAGAAGCAGAAGAAGAAGAAGAAGAAGAAAGAAGGACAGGATGAAGAAGTAGATGAAGAAGAAGAAGAAGAAGAAAAGGAGGAAGAAAAAGAAGAAGAAGAAGAAGAAGAAGAAGAAGAAGAAGATGAAGTGGAAGAAGAAGTCGAAGAAAAAGCAGATGAAGAATAAGAAGAAGAAGAAGAAGAAAAAGAAGAAGCAGAAGAATTATTTGTGGAAGAAGAAGATAATGAAAAGACTAAGAAGAAGAGGAAGATGAAGAGGAAGGGGGTTAAGAAGAAGAGGAAGAAGAAAAAGAAAAGGAAGAAGAAGAAGATGATATTGATGCAGAAAAAGAAAAGGACGAAGAAGAAGAAGTAAAAGGATCAGAAGGAGCAGAAGAGGAGGAAGAAGAAGAAGAAGAAGATGTAGAAGAAGAGGAACAAGAAGAAGAAAAGGAAGAAGACGAAGAAGAAGAATACGATGTTGAAGAAGAAGAAAAAGACAAAAAGAAACAAGAAGATGATGAAGAAGAAGAAGTAGAAGAAGAAGAAGAAGAAGAAGAAGAAGGAGAAGGAGAAGAAGAAGAAGAAGAAGAAGAAGGGGAAGATGTTGAAGAAGTAGAACTAGCAGAAGAGGATAAAAAATAAGAAAAAGAGGAAGAAGAAGAAGTAGTAGTAGAAGAAGTAGAATAAGAAAAAAAAGAGGAGGAAGAAGATGAAGAAGAACAGAAGGGGAAGAAGAAGAGCAAGAAGAAGAAGAAAATGAAGAAGCAGAAAAAGAATTAGAAAGAGAAGAAGAAGAAAAAGAAGAAGAATAAGAAGTAGAAGATGATGATGAGGAAGAACAAGAATAAGAAGATGAAGGAGATAAAGAATAGGAAGAAGAAGAAGAAGAAGAAGAAGAATAAGAAGAAGAAGAAGAAGAAATAGAGGAAGAAGGAAAGGAAGAGGAACAAGAAGAAGAATAAGAAGAAGAAGAAGGAGAAGAAGATGCAGAAGATGAAGAAGAAGAAGAAGAAGAAGAAGAAGTAGAAGAAAAAGAAGAGGAAGAAGAAGAAGAAGAAGAAGAAGAAGAAGAAGAAGAAGAAAAAGAAGAGGAAGAAGAAGAAGTAGAAAAAGAAAAAGCTGAATGTGTTGACGAACAAAAGAAGAAGATGTAGAAGAAGAAGTTGATGAAGAAGAAGAAGAAGAAGAAGAAGAAGATGATGATGATGAAGAAGACTATGATGAAGAAAAAGTACTCGGACAAGAAGAAAAAAAAGAAGAAGAAGAAGTAGTAGTAGAAGAAGAAGAAGAAGAAGCAGGAGAAGAAGAAGAACAAGAAGTACTAAAAGAAGAAGACAAAGAGGAAGAAGAAGAATAAGATGAAGAAGTGGAAGAAAAAGATGATGAAGAAGAAAAACAACAAGATGATGAAGAAGAAGAAGAACAAGAAGAACAAGAAGAAGAGGGTAAGGAAGAAGAAGAAGAAGATGAAGAAGAAAAAGAAGAGGAAGAAGAAGAAGATGAAAAATATGTAGAAGAAGACGTAGATGATGAAGAAGAAGATGATGATGATGATTATGAAGAACAAGAAGTAGAAGAAAAAGATGATGATGAAGAATAAGAACAATGATAAGAGGAAGAGGAAGAAGAAAAAGAAGAAAAAGAGGAAGAAAGAAAAGAAGATGAAGAAGAAGATGATGTAGAAGAAGAAGAAGATAATGAAAAAAGAAGAAGAAGAATGAGACGAAGTGGAAGAAGAATAAGTTGTAGTAGTAGAATAATAATAATAATAATAATAATATTAATAATAATAAGATGAAGAAGAGGAGGTAGAAGAAGAGGAAGAGGAAGAAAAAAAAGAAGTAGAAGAAGATGAAGAAGAAGAAGAAGAAGAAGAAGTAGTAGAAGAAGTGGAAAAGAAGAGGTAGAAGACGAAGAAGAAGTAGAAGAAGGAGAAGAAGTGGAAGAATAAGAAGGATCAGAAGAAGAAGTAGAAGAAGAAGCAGAAGATGAAATAGAAGAAGAGGAGGAAGAAGAAGAAGTTGAAGAAGAAAAAGAAGAAAAAAAAGAGAAATAAGAAGAAGATGAAGAAGAAGAAGAAGAAGAAGAAGAAGAAGAGGGCAAAGAGGTAGAAGAAGAAGAAGAAGAAGTAGAAGAAGAAGGAGAAGAAGAAAATGACGAAGAAGAA
>JAIUJO010003686.1:40000-45462 GCA_023846275.1 Vanilla planifolia | reverse complement strand
AGAAGAAGAAGAAGAAGAAGAAGAAGAAGAAGAAGAAGAAGAAGATGTAGGAAAGGAGAAGAGAAGGAGAAAGAGGAGATGAAGAAGAAGAAGAAGAAGTGGAAAAAGGGAAGAAGAAGAAGAAGTAGAAGAAGAAGAAGAGGAAGGAGAAGAAGAAGAAGTAGAAGAAGAAGAAAAAGAAACACAAAGGAGAAGAAAATGAAGAAGAAGAAGAAGAATTACAAGAAAATGGGGGAGGAAAAAGAACAAGAAGAGGAAGTAGAAGTAGAAGAGGAACAAGAAGAAGAAAAAGAAGAAGGACAACGAAAAAGAAGAAGAACATGAAAGAGAAGATGGAGAAGAAGAAGAAGAAGTGGAATGAGAGGAAAAAGAAGTAGTAGAAAAAGTAGGAGAAGAAGAAAGAAAAGAAGAATTAGAAGAAGGAGAAGAGGAGGAGGAAAGAAGAAGAAGAAAATTAAAAGAGGAAGAAGAAGAAGAAGAAAAAGAAGAACAAGAAGGCAAAGAAGTAGAAGAAGAATAAAAAAAGGAGATGAAGAAGAAGGAAAAAGAAGGAAAAGAAGCAGAAGAAAGAAGAAGAAGAAGAAGAAGAAGTAGTAGAAGTGGAGGAAGAAGAAGATGAAGGAGAAGAAGGAGAAGAAGAAGAAGAAGTAGAAGAAGAAGAAGAAGAAGAAGAGAAGAAGAAGTTGAAAAAGAAGTAGTAGTAGAAGAAAAAGAGGAAGTAGAAGAAGAAGAAGGAAGGAGAAGAAGAAGAAAAAGAAGGAGTAGAAAAGTAGTAGAAGAGGAAGAAGAAGAATGGTAAGAAGAAAAAGTAGAAGTGCAAAAAAGAAGAAGAAAGAGAACGAGGAGAAGAAGAAGAAGACAAAGTAGAAGAAGAAGAATAATGAGGAGGAGAAGAAGAAGAATAAGAAGAAGAAGAAAAAGAAGAAGTAGAAGAAGAAGAAGAAGGAGAAGAAAAAAGAAGAAGAAGAAGAAGAAGAAGATGTTGGAGAAGAAGAAGAAGAAGAAAGAAGAAAAATCTGAAGAAGAAAAAGAGCAAGAAGAAGAAGAAGAAGATGATGATGATGACGCTGAAGAACAAGAAGATTTAGAAGAAGAAGAGATGGAAGAAGAAGAAGAGGAAGATGATGAGGAAGAAGAACGGATAGTAGAAGAAGAATAATAATAATGATAAGAATTAGAAGAAGTAGAAGATGAAAAAGGAGAATAAGAAGTAAAAGTAGAAGAGAATAAAAAAGAAGAAGAAGAAGAAGAAGAAGATGGAGAGGAAGAATAAAGAGAAGAAGAAGAAGAAGACCCAAGTGGAAGAAGAACAAGAAAGAAGATGAAGGAGAAAAAGAAAGAGAAGATGAAGAAGAAGGAGAAGAAGAAGAAGAAAGAGAAGGAGAAGAAGAAAAGAAGAAGAAGAAGAAGAAAGAAGAAGAAGAAGAACAGGAAGAAGGAGGAGGAGGAGAAGAAGAAGAAGAAGAAGAACAAGGAGAAAAAGTAGAACAAGAAGAAGATAATGAAGAGGGAGTGGAAGAAGTAGAAGAAGAAGAAGAAGAAGAAGAAGAAGAGGAAGAAGAAGTGAAAATATGAACAAGAACAAGATGAAGAAGAAGAGCAACAAGAAGAGTAGAAGAAGCACAAGAATAAGAACAAGAAGATGAATAAGAAGAAGAACAATTATAAGAGGAAGGAGAAGAAGAAGAAGAAGAAGAAGAAGAAGAAGAAAGGGAAGAAATAGAAGATAAGAAGAAAGAGGATGGAGGAGAAGAAGAAGAAGAAAATAAAGAAGGAGAAGAAGAAGAAGAAGAAGAAGAAGAAGCAGAAGATGATGAAGAAGAAGAAGATGAAGAAGAGGGAGAAGAAGAAGAAGAAGGAGAATAAGAAGAAGAAGAAGGAGAAGAAGAAGAAGAAGAAGAAAAAAGTAGAAGATGATGATGATGATGATGACAACACGAAAAGGAAGAAGAAGAAGAAGATGATGATGAAGAAGAAGGAGAAAAGGAATAAGAAGAAGAAGAGGGAAGAAGAAGAAGAGGAAGAAGCAGAAAGAAAAAGATGAAGGAGAAGAAGAAGGAGAAGTAGAGGATGAAAAAGAAGAATGAAGAAGAAGAATATGAGGATGAAGAAGAAGATGATAAAGAAGATAAAGAAGGAGAAGAAGAATAAGTAGAAGAAATAGAAAAACAAGAGGAAGAAGAAGAAGTAGATGAAGGAGAAGAAAGAAGGAGAAGAAGAACAAGAACAAGAAGAAAAAAGAAGAATAAGAAGAAGAAATAGAAGAAGAGGAGGAAGAAGAAGAACAAGAAGAACAAGAAGAAGAAGAAGTGGAAGAAAAAGAAGAGGTAGAAGAGTAGAAGAACAAGAATTAGAAGAATAAGAAGATGAAGAAGAAGAAGAAGGAGACAAGGAAGAAGATGAAGAAGAGGGAAGGAAGAAGAAGAAGATGAATAAGAAGAAGAAGAAGTACAAGAAGATGAAGAAGACGAAGAAGGAAAAAGAAAAATATGAATATGAAGGACGTAGAAGAAGAGGAAGAAGAACATGGCAAAGAAGAAGAGGAAGAAGAAGAAAAAAAAGATGAAGAAGATGAAGAAGATAGGAAGTAGAAGAGAAGAAGATCAAGTAACAGAAGGAGAAGAAGAAGAAAAAGCAGGGAGGAGGGAAACGAAGTAGAAGAAGAAGAAAGAGGAAGAAGAAGAAGAAGAAGAAGAAGAAGAAGAAGATGAAGTTAAAGAAGAATGAAGAAGAAGAAGAGGAAGAAGAAGAAGAACAAGAAGATGAAGAAGAAGAAGAAGATGATGATGAAGAATAAGAAGAAGAAGAAGAAGAAGAAAAAGAAGAAGATGAAGAAGAAGAAGAAGTAGATGGGGAGAAGAAGAAGTTGAATAAAAAGAAAGGTAATAAGAATAAGAAAAAGAAAACAAAGAAGAAGAAGAAGGAAAAGAAGACGAAGGAGAGTGAAAAAAGAAGAAGGACAAGGAAGAAAAAGAAGAAGATGAAGGAGAAGAAGAAGAAGTAGTAGTAGTAGTAGAAGAAGAAGAATAGTAAGAAGAAGAAGTACAAGAAGTACAAGAAGAAGAAGAAGAAAAAGAACCAGAAGAAGAAGGAGAAGAAGAAAAAGAAGAAGAATTAGGAGAAAAACAAGAGGAAGAAGAGGAAAAAGAATGAAAAGAAGAAGAGGAAGGAGAAGAAGAAGAAGATGAAGAAGAGATGATGTTTTAGAAGAAGATGATGAAGAAGAAGAAGTAAATGAAGAAGAAGAAGAAGAAGAGGCGAAAGAAGAAGTGAAAGAATAAGATGGAGAAGAAGAAGAAGAAGAAGAAGAGAAAAGAATAAAAAGAAGAAGAAGAGGAGGAAGAAGAAGAAGAAGATGAAGATAAAGGAGGTGATGGTGATGATGAATAGAAAAAGAAGAAGAAGAAGAAGAAGAAGAAGAAAGAAGAAGTACAAGAACAAAAAGAAAAAGAAGAAGAAGTAAAGAAGAAGAAGAAGAAGAAGAAGGAGAAGAAGATGTAGAAGAAGAAGAACAAGTAGAAAAACAAGAAGAAGAAAAAGAGGATGAAGAAGGAGAAGAAGAAGAAGACGAAGAAGTAAAAGAAAAATGAATAAGAAGAAGAAGTAATAGAAGAGGAAGAACAGGAAGAAGAAGTAGAAGAAGAAGAAGTAGTAGAAGAAGAAACAAGAATAATGACAAGAAGGAAAAACAATAAGAGGAATAAGAAGGGGAAGAAGAAGAAGAAGAAGAAGAAGAAAAGAATAGCTATGAGAAGAAGACGGAGAAAGAAGAAGGGAAGAAGAAGAAAAAGAGATGTGGAGGAAGAAGAAGAAAAGAACAAAGATAGAAGTAATAATAATATAATAATAAGAAGACGAAAAAGAAGAAGTCGAAGCAGAACAAGAAGAAGACATGGAAGAAGAAGAAGAAGAAGATGAAGTAGAAGCAGAAAGAAAAATAAATGGAAGGAGAAGATGACGAACAAGATGTAGAAAAAGAATTGAAGAAGAAGTTGTGGATGATGAGATGATAAAGAAGAAGAACAAGAAGAGTAATAATAGGAAGAGGTAGAAGAGAAGAAGAAGAAGAAGAAGAAGAAGAACAACAACAACAACAAGAAGGACAACAAGAAATAGAAGAAAAATTTGAAGAGCAACAAGGGGAAGAAGAAGAAGTAGAATGAGAAGGAGAAGAATGGGAAGAAGTAGAAGAGGAGGAGGAGAAGATGAAGAAGATGAAGAACATGAAGATGAAGAAGAAGTAGACGAAAAAGAAGAAAAAGAAGTAGAAGGAGAAGAAGATTGCTGACGAAGAAGGAGAAGGAGAAGAAGAAGAAGAAGAAAGAAGAAGAAGAAAAGAGAAAGAAGAAGGAGGAGGTGAAGAAGAGGAAAAACAAGAAGAAGTGGAAGATGAAGAAGAAGAAGAAGTAGAAGAAGAAGAAGAAGAAGACGAAGATGAAGAAGAAGTGGAGAAAGAAGAAGAAGAAGAAGAAGATGATGATGATAATTATTGTGAAGAAGAAGAAAAAGAAGAAGAACTAAAAGAAGAAGAAGAATAAGAAGAATAAGAATAAGAATAATAAGGAGAAGAAGAATAAGAAGGAGAGGTAGAAGGAGAAGAAGAAAGAAGAATAAGAAGAACAAGGAAAAAAGAAAAAGGAGAAGATTTAGGAGAACAACAAAAGGGAGAAGAAGAAGAAGAATGAGAAGAAGAAGAGAAGAAGAAGATAAAGAAGAGGAAGAAGAAGAAGAAGCAGACAAAGAAGATGAAGAAGTGGAAAAAAAAGAAGATGTTTAAGAAGAAGAATAAGAAGAGATAGAAGAAGAAGAAAGAGAAGAAGAAGAAAAGAAAAAGAAGTGGTAGAAGAAGAAGGAGAAAAAGTTGAAGAAGATGAAGAAGAAGAAGAAGAGAAGAAGAGGAAGAAGAGGAAGAAGAAGAAGAAGAGAGGGAGAAGGTTATGATGATGATGACTATGTTGATGAAGAAGAAGAAAGATGTAGAAGAAGAAGTAAAAGATGAAGAACAAGAAGAACAAGAACAAGAAAAAGAGGAACTAGAAAAAGGAATAAAAAGAAGAAGAAGAAGAAGAAGATGCTGAAGGAGAACAAGAAGGAGAAGAAGAAGAAGAACTAGAAGAAGATGAAGAAGAATTACAATAAGAGAAGAAGAAGAAAACGAAAAAAAATGAAGAAGAAGAAGATGATGATGATGAAGATGGCGATAATGAAAATGAAGAAGAAGCAGACAAAGGAGGACATGGAAGAAGAAGAAAATGTAGATGAGGAGGAAGAAAAAGAAGAAGAAAAAGGAGAAGAAGAAGAAGAAGAAGATGATGATGATGATGACGAAGAAGAAAAAGAAGCAAAAAAAGAATAAGATGAAGAATTAGAAGAAGAAGAAGAAGAAGAAGAAGAAGCAGATGAAGAATGAGACGAAGAAGAAGACGAAAAAGAGGAAAAAGGGGAAGAAAGAAGATGGAGAA
>JAIUJO010003686.1:15000-22500 GCA_023846275.1 Vanilla planifolia | reverse complement strand
GAAGAAGAAGAAGAAGAAGAAGACAGAAGAAGAAGTGGAAGAAGAAGAAGAAGAAGAAGAAGTAGAAAAAGAAGTATAAGTAGTAGTAGTAGTAGTAGTAGAAGAAGAAGAAGAAGAAAAAGAATTGAATAATAAATAGTAATAAGAATAATAAAAGAAGTAGAATTGGATAATAATAATAATAATAATAATAATAATAATAATAAAAAGAAGAAGAAAAAGTTGAAATAGAAGAAGAAGAAGAAGAAGATGAAGTAGAGAAAGTAGAAGAAGCAGAAGATGATGAAGAAGAAAAAAAATAGATGGAGCAGAAAAAAAGAAGAATAAGTAGTACAATAAGAAGAAGATGAAAAAGAAGAAAAGGAAGAAGAAGGAGAAGAGGAAAGAGATGAAGAAGTGGAAGAAGAAGAAGATGAAGAAGAAAAAGAGGAAGAAGACGTAATAGAAGAAGAAGAAGAAGGGGAATAATAAGAAGAAGTAGAAGTAGCAGAATTAGAATAAGAAGATGATGAAGAAGGAGAAAAAGAAGAAGAAGAACAAGGAGGAGAAGAAGATGAGGATATGGAAGAACAAGAAGAAGAAAAAGAACAAGAAGAATCAAAACAAGATGAAGAAGAAGTAGAAAATGAAGAAGAAGAAGAAGAAGTAGAAGAGGAAGATTAAGAATATGAATAAGAATTTTTAGAAGAAGAAGAAGAAGAGGAAGAGGGAGAAGAGGAAAGAGAGGAGAAAGAAGAAGTAAAAGAAGAGGAAGGAGAAGAAGAAGGAGAAGCACAAGGAGAACTAGAAAGATGAGAAGAAGAAGAAAAGGAAGAATTTGATGATGAAAAAGAAGAAGAGGAAGGAGAAAATGAGGGGAAGAAGAAGGAGGAGAGGAAGAAGATGAAGAAGAAGAAGAAGAACAAGAAGAAGATAGGGAAGAAGAAGAAGAAGAAGAAGAAAACGAAAGAAGAATAAGAAAAGAAGAAGAAGAAGAAGAAGAAGAAGAAGAAAGATAAAAAGAAGAAGAAGAAGAAGTGGAAGAAGAAGAAGAAGGAGAAGGTGAAGAAGAAGAAGAAAAAGAAGAAGAGGAAAAAGAAGAAGTAGTAGAAGAAGAAGAAGAAGAAGAAGAAGAAGAAGAAAAAGAAGATGAAGAAGAAAAAGAAAAAGATGAAGAATAAGAAGAGGAAGAAGAAAAGAAGAAGAATAAGAAGAAGATGAAGAAAAAGAAGAAGAATGAGCACAAGTAGAAGAAGAAGAAGAAGATGATGGTGAAGAAGAAGAAGAAGTCGAAGTATGGCAATAAGAATAACAATAACTAGAAGAAGAAGATGAGGAAGAAGTAGAAATAATGGACAAATGGGAGAAGTAGGAGTAGAAGAAAAAGAAGAATAACAAGAACAAGAAAAAGAAGAAGAATAAGTTGATTGAGAAGAAGAAGCAGAAGATTAGCAAGAAGACAAAGAAGTATTAGAAGAAGAAGAGGAGGAGGAGGAAGAAGAAGAAGTAGAAGAAGAAGTCGTAGAAGTAGAAGAAGAAGAAGAAGATCGGGAAGAAGAAAATGAGAAAGGAGAAGAAGAATAAGAAGAAGAATAAGAAGAAGAAGAATAAGTAAAAGAAGAAGAAGATTAAGAAGAAGAAAGAGGAGGAAGAGTAGGAGGATTAGGAGGAGGAGGAGGAGAAGAAGTAGAAGAAAAAGTGAAAGAAGAATAAGAAAATATTGTAGTAGAAAAAGAAGAAGAAGAAGAAGAAGAAGAAGAAGAAGAAGTAGTAGTAGAAGTTGAAGAAAAAGTAGAAGAAGAACAAAAAGAAGAAGAAATAGAAGAAGAAAATACAGAAGTACTAGAAGAAGAAGAGGAGGAAGAAGAAGAAGATGAAGGAAAAGAAGAAAAAGATGAGGTGGAAGAAGAAGAAGAAGAAGATGAAGAAGAATAAAAAGTAGTAGAAGAAGAAGAAGATGAAGAAGAAGAAATAAAAGAAGAAGAAGAAGAAGAAGAAGCAGAAGAAGTAGAAGAAGAAGAAGAAGAAGAAGAAGAAGTAGAAAAGGAAGAAGAAGAAGAAAGAAGATGAAGAAAAGAAGAAGAAGAAGAAGAAGAGGATGAGAAGAAGAAGAAGAAGAAGAAGAAAAGAAGAAACAAAAGAAGAAGAAGAAGAAGAGAAGAAGAAGAAGAAGAATGTAGAAGAAGAAGAAGAAGAAGAAGAAGAAGAAGAACAAGAAGAACAAGAACAAGAAGAAGAACTAGAATAATAAAGAAGAAGAAGTAGACGAAGAAGAAAGAGAGGAAGTAGAAGTAGTAGAAGAAGAAGAAAGAAGAAGAATTAGAAGAAGTAGTAGAAGAAGAATAACAAGACGAAGAAGAGGAAGAAGAAGAAGAAGAACAAGTAGAAGAAAATGGCGAAGGAGAAGATGATGAATAAGAAGTAGAAGAAGAAGAAGATGAAGAAAAAGAAAGACAAGGAGTGGAAGGAAGAGAAGAAGAGGAGCAACAGAAGTAGGAAGAGAAGGTGAAAATGAAAGAGAAGTAGAAGAAGAGGAAGACAAAGAAGAACAAGAAGTAGCAGTAGAAGAAGAAGAAGAAGAAGAATAAGAATAAGAAGAAGAAGAAGAAGAAGAAGAAGAAGAGAAGAATAAGAAGAAGGAGAAGAAGAAAAAGAAGAAGAAGAATAAAAAGTAGTAGTAGTAGAAGAAGATGATGAAGAAGAAGAAGAATAAGAAGGAGCAAAAGAAGAAGAAGAAGTAGGAGGAGCAGGAGGAGGAGAAGAAGTAGAAGAAGAAGAAGAAAAAGATGTTGAAGAAGAAGAAGAAGAAGAAGTAGAAGTAGAAGAAGATTAAGATGAAGAAGAAGAAGAGGAAGAAGAAGAAGAAAATGAAGAAGAAGAAGAAGATGAGCAAGATGATTGATTAGAAGAAGACAAAGAAGAAGGAAAAGAGAAGAATAGGATGAGAAGAGGAAGAGTAAGAAGATATAGAAGAAGAAGAAGAAGCAGAAGAAGAAGAAGTGGAAGAAGCAGTAGAAGAAGAAGAAGAAGAAGAAGAAGACGAAGAAGAAGAAGAAGAAGAAGAAGAACAAGAAGAAGAAGAAGAATTAGGAGATGTAGAAGGAGAAGGAGAAGAAGAAGAAGAAGATGATGATGATGATGATGATGAAGAAGAAGAAGAGGAACAATAAGATGAGGAAGAAGAAGAAGAAGAAGTGTAAGATGTGAAAGAACAAGAAGAAGAGGAGGAATAAGAATAAGAAGAAGAGGAAGTTGAAGAAGAAGAAGATGAAAAATAAGAAGAAGAGGAAGAGGAGGAGAAGTAGAAGAAGTGAAAGAAGAATAAGAAAATAATGAAGTAGTAGAAAAAGAAGAAGAAGCAGAAGAAGAAGAAGAAGAAGAAGAAGAAGAAGTAGAAGTTGAAGAAAAAGTAGAAGAAGAACAAAAAGAAGAAGTAGAAGAAGAAAATACAGAAGTACTAGAAGTAGAAGAAGAGGAAGAACAAGAATATGAAGGAAAAGATGAAAAAGATGAGGTGGAAGAAGAAGAAGAAGAAGAAGATGAAGAAGAATAAAAAGAAGTAGTAGAAGAAGAAGAAGATGAAGAAGAAGAAGAAACAAAAGAAGAAGAAGAAGAAGAAGAGGCAGAAGAAGTAGAAGAAGAAGAAAGAAGAAGAAGAAGAAGTAGAAAAGGAAGAAGAAGAAGAAAGAAGAAGAAGAAGAAAAGAAGAAGAAGAAGAAGAAGAGGATGAAGAAGAAGAAGAAAATAAGAAACAAAAGAGAAGAAGAAGAAGAGAAGAAGAAGAAGAAGAAGATGTAGAAGAAGAAGAACAAGAATAAGAAAACAAGAAGAAGAAGAAGAAGAAGAAGAAGAAGAAGAAGAAAGAGAGGAAGTAGATGTAGAAGAAGAAGAAGAAGAATTAGAATAAGAAGTAGAAGAAGAATAACAAGATGAAGAAGAGGAAGAAGAAGAATTAGAAGAAAATGGGGAAGGAGAAGATGAAGAATAAGTAGTAGAAGAAAAATTAGAAGATGAAAAAGAAGAAGAAGAAGAAGAAGAAAAACAAAGACAAGGAAAGGAAGGAAGAGAAGAAGAGGAGGAAAAAGAAAAGAAGTAGGAAAAGAAGGTGAAAAAGAAAGAGAAGTAGAAGAAGAGGAAGGCAAAGAAGAACAAGAAGAAGCAGTAGAAGAAGAAGAAGAAGAAGAAGAAGAAGAAGTATAAGAATAAGAAGAAGAAGAAGAAGATGAAGAAGAAGAATAAGAAGAAGGAGAAGAAGGAAAAGAAGAAGAAAAATAAAAAGAAGAAGAAGAATAAGAAGGAGCAAAAGAAGAAGAAGAAGTAGTAGTAGTAGGAGGAGGAGGAGGAGAAGAGGTAGAAGACGAAGAAGAAAAAGATGATGATGAAGAAGAAGAAGAAGAAGAAGTAGAAGTAGAAGAAGATGAAGAAGAAGTAGAAGAGGAAGAAGAAGAAGAAAATGAAGAAGAAGAAGAAGATGATGAGCAAGATGATTGATTAGAAGAAGACAAAGAAGAAGGAGAAGAGAAGAATAGGATGAAGAAGAGGAAGAGTAAGAAGATGTAGAAGAAGAAGAAGACGCAGAAGAAGAAGAAGAGGAAGAAGCAGTAGAAGAAGAAGAAGAAGAAGATGACGAAGAAGATTAAGAAGAAGAAGAAGAAGAAGAAGAATTAGAAGATGTAGAAGGAGAAGGAGAAGATGAAGAAGAAGAAGAAGAAGATGAAGAAGAATAAAAAGAAGTAGTAGAAGAAGAAGAAGATGAAGAAGAAGAAGAAACAAAAGAAGAAGAAGAAGAAGAAGAAGCAGAAGAAGTAGAAGAAGAAGAAAGAAGAAGAAGAAGAAGTAGAAAAGGAAGAAGAGGAAGAAAGAAGAAGAAGAAGAAAAGAAGAAGAAGAAGAAGAAGAGGATGAAGAAGAAGAAGAAGAAAATAAGAAACAAAAGAAGAAGAAGAAGAAGAGAAGAAGAAGAAGAAGAAGATGTAGAAGAAGAAGAACAAGAATAAGAAAACAAGAAGAAGAAGAAGAAGAAGAAGAAGAAGAAGAAGAAAGAGAGGAAGTAGAAGTAGAAGAAGAAGAAGAAGAATTAGAATAAGAAGAAGTAGAAGAAGAATAACAAGATGAAGAAGAGGAAGAAGAAGAAGTAGAAGAAAATGGGGAAGGAGAAGATGAAGAATAAGTAGTAGAAGAAAAAATAGAAGATGAAAAAGAAGAAGAAGAAGAAGAAAAACAAAGACAAGGAAAGGAAGGAAGAGAAGAAGAGGAGGAAAAAGAAGTAGGAAAAGAAGGTGAAAAAGAAAGAGAAGTAGAAGAAGAGGAAGGCAAAGAGAACAAGAAGCAGTAGAAGAAGAAGAAGAAGAAGAAGAAGAAGTATAAGAATAAGAAGAAGAAGAAGAAGAAGATGAAGAAGAAGAATAAGAAGAAGGAGAAGAAGAAAAAGAAGAAGAAGAATAAAAAGAAGAAGAAGAAGAAGAAGAAGAAGAAGAATAAGGAGCAAAAGAAGAAGAAGAAGTAGTAGTAGTAGGAGGAGGAGGAGGAGAAGAGGTAGAAGACGAAGAAGAAAAAGATGATGATGAAGAAGAAGAAGAAGATGAAGAAGAAGAGGAAGAAGAGGAAGAAGAAGAAGAAATGAAGAAGAAGAAGAAGATGATGAGCAAGATGATTGATTAGAAGAAGACAAAGAAGAAGGAGAAGAGAAGAATAGGATGAGGAAGAGGAAGAGTAAGAAGATGTAGAAGAAGAAGAAGACGCAGAAGAAGAAGAAGAGGAAGAAGCAGTAGAAGAAGAAGAAGAAGAAGAAGACGAAAAAGATTAAGAAGAAGAAGAAGAAGAAGAATTAGAAGATGTAGAAGGAGAAGGAGAAGAAGAAGAAGAAGAAGCTGATGATGACGATGAAGAAGAAGAAGAAGAAGAGGAACAATAAGATGGGGAAGAAGAAGAAGAAAGTGTAAGATGTGAAAGAACAAGAAGTAGAGGAGGAATAAGAATAAGAAAAAGAGGAAGTTGAAGAAGAACGAGATGAAAAATAAGAAGAAGAGGAAGAAGAAGAAGAAGAGGATGATGGAGAAGAAAAAGAATAAGTAAAAGAAGTAAAGCAAATAGAAGAAGAAAAAGAAGAAGAAGAACATGCACATGAAGTAGAAATAGGAAAAGAAGAAGAATTAGAAGAAGAAGAAGTAGATGATGATGATGATGATGAAGAACATCAAGAAGTATAAGAAGAAGAAGATTATGATGAAGAAGAAGAAGAAAAAGAAGAAGAAGAAGAAGAAGAAGAAGAAGAACAAAAGTAAGAAGAAAAAGCACAAGAAGAAGTAGTAGAAGTAGAAGAAAAGGAAGAAGAAGAAGAAGAAGAAGAAGGAGAAGAAGAAGAAGAAGAAGGAAAAGAAGAAAATAAGAACAAGAGGAATAAGAAGAAGAAGAAGAATGAGAAGTAGAAGTAAAAGAAGAAGAGGAAGAAGAAGAAGAAGATGGGGAAGAAGAAGAAGAAATATAAGAAGAAGAATAAGAAGAAGATGAAAGAGAAGAAGATGAAGAAGGAGAAGAAAAAGAAGAAGGAAAAGAAGAAGAAGAAGAAGATGAAGAAGGAGAAGAAGAAGAAGTAGTTGAAGAAGAAGAAAAGGATGAAGAACTAAAAGAGGAAGAAGAAGATGAAGAAGAAGAAGAAGATGAAGAAGAAGAAGTAAACGAGGAAGAAGATGAAGAACAGGAAGTAGAAGATGAAGAAGTAGATGAAGAAGTAGAAGAAGAAGAATAGAAGGAGAAGAAAAAGAAGAAGAATAAGTAGTAGAAAAAAAAGATGAACAAGAAGAATGGGAAGAAGAAGAAGAGGGAGAAGAATAAGAAGAAGAAGAAATAAAAGAAGAATAAGAAGTAGAAGTAGAAGTAGTAGAAGAAGAAGAAGAAGAAGGGGAAGAATAAGAAAAAGTTGAAGAAGAAGAATAAGAATTATAATAAGAAGATGGTGAAGAAGGAGAAAAAGTTGAACAAGAAGAAAGGAGAAGAAGAAGAAGAAGATGTGGAAGAAAAATAAGAAGAAGAAGAAGAAAAAGAAGATGTAGAAGAAGATCATGATGAAGAAGAAGAAGGGGACAAAGAAGAAGAAGTAGAAGAGGAAGATTAAGAAGAAGAAGAAGAAGAAGAAGAAGAAGAAAAGGAGGAGGAAGTAAGACTAGAGGAAGGAGAAGTGGAAAAAGAAGAAGACGAATAGCAAGGAGAAGAAGAAAGAGAAGAGCAAGAAGTAGAGGAAAAATGAGAAGAAGAAGAAGAAGAAGAAGAAGAAGAAGATGAAAAGAAGAAGAAGAAGAAGAAGAAGTAGAAGAAGAAGGAGGAAAAGAAGAATAAGAAGAAGAAGAAGAAAAAGAAGCAGAAGAACATGGAGAAGAAGAAGAACAAGAAAAGAAGAACAAGAATAAAAAAAATATGAAGAAGAAGAAGAAGAAGAAGACGGAGAAGGAGCAGAAGAAGAAGAAAACGAAGATGAAAAAGATGAAGAAGAATAAGAAGAAGAAGAAGAAGAAGATGATGATGA
>JAIUJO010003686.1:7500-10000 GCA_023846275.1 Vanilla planifolia | reverse complement strand
AGAAGAGGAAAAAGAAGACATTGAAGAAGAAGAAGATGATGATGACGATGATGATGAAGAAGAAGATGAAGAAAAGTATAAGAAGCAGAAGAAGACGAAGAAGAAGAAGAAGAGGAAGAACAAGAAGAAGAAGAAAAAGAAATTGAAGTAGTAGAAGAAGAACATAAAGAAGAAGAGGAAGAAGAAGAAGAAGAGGTAAAAGAAAAAGAAGAAGAAGAAGAAGAAGAAGAAGAATTAGAAGAAGAAGAATTAGAAGAAGAAGAAGAAGAAGACGAAGAAGAAGAAGAAGAAGAAGAAAAAGAAGAGGATGAGGAAGAAGAAGAAGAAGAAGACGAAGAAGAAGAAGAAGAAGAAGACGAAAGAAGACGAAAGAAGAAGAAGAAGAATAAAGATGAAGATTAAGAAGAAGAAGATGAAGAAGAAGAAGAAGAAGAGAGAAGAAGGAGAAGAAGAAGAAGAAGAAGAAGAAGAAGATTATGAAGGAGAAGTTGAAGAAGAAGTAGAAGTAGAAGAAGAACAATAATAATAATTAGAAGAAGAAGAAGGAGGAGGAGAAGAAGAAGCAGAAGAAGTAGTAGAAGAAGAAGAAGAGGAGGAGGAAGAAGAAAAAGAAGAAGAAAAGGAAGTAGAAGAAGGAAAAGGAGAAGAACGAAAAAGAAGATGAAGAAGGAGAAGAAGAAGAAGAAGAAGTAAAAGAAGAAGAAGAAGAAGAAGAAGAAGAAGATGATGATGATGATGAAAATGATGATGTTGAAGAAGAAGAGGAAGAAGGAAAAGTAGAAGAAGAAGAAAAAAAAAAGGAGAAGAAGAAGAAAATAGGGAAGAAGAAGAAGAAGAACAAGAAGAAGAATATGAAGAAGAATAAGAAGAAGAAGAAGAAGATAAAGAGGAAGAAAATGTAGAGAGACGATGAAGTAGAAAATTAAGAAGAAGAAGAGAAAAAAGTTGAAGAAGAGGAACAATAATAACAGTTAGAAGAAGTAGAAGAAGAAGGAGAAGAAGAAGAAGTAGAAAAAGAAGAAGAAAAACAACAAGAAGAAAAGGAAGAAGAAGAAGAAGAAGAAGAAGAAGAATGAAAAGGAAAAGAAGAAAAATAAGAAGGAAAAGGCAAAGAAGAAGATGAAGAAGAAGAAGAAAAAGAAGAAAAAGTAGAAAGGGAAGAAGAATAAGAAGAGGAATAAGAAGAGGAAGATGAAGAAGAGGAAAAAGAAGAAGAAGGAGAATGAGAAGAAGAAGAAGAAGATGAAGAAGATGAAGAAGAGGAAGAAGAAGAAGAAGAAGATGTGGAGGTAAATGAAGAACTAGAAGATGAAGGAGAAAAATGACGAATATAATAATAATAATAATAATAATGATAATAGTAATAATAATAATAATAATAATATTAATTAGATGATGGTGATGATGTTCATGATGAAGAAGAAAAAGAAGGAGATGAAGAAAAGGAAATAGAAGCAGAAGAAGAAGAAGAAGAAGAAGAAGAAGACCAAAAAGAAGAAGAGGGAAATGAAGAAGAAGAAGAAGAAAAGAATAAGATGAAGAATATGAAGAGGAATAAGAAAAAGAAGAAGAAGAAGAAGAACAAGAACAAGAAGAACAAGAAGAAATAGTGGAAGAAGATGAAGAAGAACAAGAAGACAAAGAAGAAGTAGAGGAGGAAGAAGAAGAAGAAGAAAAAGAAGTATAAGTAGTAGTATTAGTAGTAGTAGTAGTAGTAGAAGAACAAGAAGAAGAAAAAGAATTGAATAATAAATAGTAATAATAATAATAAGAAGAAGAATTGGATAATAATAATAATAATAATAACAATAATAATAATAATAAAAAGAAGAAAAGATGAAGGAGATGAAGAAGAAGAAGATGAAGAAGAAGATGAAGAAGGGAAAGTAGAAGAAGAAGAAGATGATGATGAAGAAGAAAAAAATAAATGGAGAAAAAAAATAAGAAGAATATGTAGTACAATAAGAAGAAGATGAAAAAGAAGAAAAGGAAGAAGAAGAAGAAGAAGAAGAAGATGATGAAGAAGTGGAAGAAGAAGAAGAAGAAGATGAAGAAGAAGAGGAAGAAGAAGTAATAGGAGGAGAAGAAGAGGAATAATAAGAAGTAGAAGTAGCAGAATTAGAGTAAGAAGATGATGAAGAAGGAGAAAAAGAAGAAGACCAACAAGGAGAAGAAGAAGAAGAGGATGTGGAAGAATAAGAAGAAGAAGAAGAAGAACAAGAAGATTCAAAACAAGATGAAGAAGAAGAAGTAGAAAATGAAGAAGAAGTAGTAGAAGAGGAAGATTAAGAATATGAATAAGAATTTGAAGAAGAAGAAGAAGAGGAAGAGGGAGAAAAGGAAAGAGAGGAGGAAGAAGAAGTAAAAGAAGAGAAAGGAGAAGAAGAAGAAAAATGAGATGAAGAAGAAAAGGAAGAAGATGATGATGAAAAAGAAGAAGAAGAAAATAAGGGGAAGAAGAAGGAGGAGAGGAGGAAGAAGAAGAAGAAAAAGAAAGAAG
>JAIUJO010003686.1:0-2500 GCA_023846275.1 Vanilla planifolia | reverse complement strand
GAAGAAGAGAGAAGAAGGAGAAGAAGAAGAAGAAGAAGAAGAAGAAGATTATGAAGGAGAAGTTGAAGAAGAAGTAGAAGTAGAAGTAGAAGAAGAACAATAATAATAATTAGAAGAAGAAGAAGGAGGAGGAGAAGAAGAAGCAGAAGAAGTAGTAGAAGAAGAAGAAGAGGAGGAGGAAGAAGAAAAAGAAGAAGAAAAGGAAGTAGAAGAAGGAAAAGGAGAAGAACGAAAAAGAAGATGAAGAAGGAGAAGAAGAAGAAGAAGAAGTAAAAGAAGAAGAAGAAGAAGAAGAAGAAGAAGATGATGATGATGATGAAAATGATGATGTTGAAGAAGAAGAGGAAGAAGGAAAAGTAGAAGAAGAAGAAAAAAAAAGGAGAAGAAGAAGAAAATAGGGAAGAAGAAGAAGAAGAACAAGAAGAAGAATATGAAGAAGAATAAGAAGAAGAAGAAGAAGATAAAGAGGAAGAAAATGTAGAGAGACGATGAAGTAGAAAATTAAGAAGAAGAGAAAAAAGTTGAAGAAGAGGAACAATAATAACAGTTAGAAGAAGTAGAAGAAGAAGGAGAAGAAGAAGAAGTAGAAAAAGAAGAAGAAAAACAACAAGAAGAAAAGGAAGAAGAAGAAGAAGAAGAAGAAGAAGAATGAAAAGGAAAAGAAGAAAAATAAGAAGGAAAAGGCAAAGAAGAAGAGAAGAAGAAAAAGAAGAAGATGAAGAAGAAGAAGAAAAAGAAGAAAAAGTAGAAAGGGAAGAAGAATAAGAAGAGGAATAAGAAGAGGAAGATGAAGAAGAGGAAAAAGAAGAAGAAGGAGAATGAGAAGAAGAAGAAGAAGATGAAGAAGATGAAGAAGAGGAAGAAGAAGAAGAAGAAGATGTGGAGGTAAATGAAGAACTAGAAGATGAAGGAGAAAAATGACGAATATAATAATAATAATAATAATAATGATAATAGTAATAATAATAATAATAATAATAATATTAATTAGATGATGGTGATGATGTTCATGATGAAGAAGAAAAAGAAGGAGATGAAGAAAAGGAAATAGAAGCAGAAGAAGAAGAAGAAGAAGAAGAAGACCAAAAAGAAGAAGAGGGAAATGAAGAAGAAGAAGAAGAAAAGAATAAGATGAAGAATATGAAGAGGAATAAGAAGAAGAAGAAGAAGAAGAAGAACAAGAACAAGAAGAACAAGAAGAAGTAGTGGAAGAAGATGAAGAAGAACAAGAAGACAAAGAAGAAGTAGAGGAGGAAGAAGAAGAAGAAGAAAAAGAAGTATAAGTAGTAGTAGTAGTAGTAGTAGTAGTAGAAGAACAAGAAGAAGAAAAGAATTGAATAATAAATAGTAATAATAATAATAAGAAGAAGAATTGGATAATAATAATAATAATAATAACAATAATAATAATAATAAAAAGAAGAAAAGATGAAGGAGATGAAGAAGAAGAAGATGAAGAAGAAGATGAAGAAGGGAAAGTAGAAGAAGAAGAAGATGATGATGAAGAAGAAAAAAATAAATGGAGAAAAAAAATAAGAAGAATATGTAGTACAATAAGAAGAAGATGAAAAAGAAGAAAAGGAAGAAGAAGAAGAAGAAGAAGATGATGAAGAAGTGGAAGAAGAAGAAGAAGAAGATGAAGAAGAAGAGGAAGAAGAAGTAATAGGAGGAGAAGAAGAGGAATAATAAGAAGTAGAAGTAGCAGAATTAGAGTAAGAAGATGATGAAGAAGGAGAAAAAGAAGAAGACCAACAAGGAGAAGAAGAAGAAGAGGATGTGGAAGAATAAGAAGAAGAAGAAGAAGAACAAGAAGATTCAAAACAAGATGAAGAAGAAGAAGTAGAAAATGAAGAAGAAGTAGTAGAAGAGGAAGATTAAGAATATGAATAAGAATTTGAAGAAGAAGAAGAAGAGGAAGAGGGAGAAAAGGAAAGAGAGGAGGAAGAAGAAGTAAAAGAAGAGAAAGGAGAAGAAGAAGAAAAATGAGATGAAGAAGAAAAGGAAGAAGATGATGATGAAAAAGAAGAAGAAGAAAATAAGGGGAAGAAGAAGGAGGAGAGGAGGAAGAAGAAGAAGAAAAAGAAAGAAGAATAAGAAAGAAGAAGAAGAAGAAGAAGAAGAAGAATTAGAAGAAAGATAAAAAGAAGAAGAAGAAGAAGAAGAAGGAGAAGAAGAAGAAGAAAAAGAAGAAGAGGAAAAAGAAGAAGTAGAAGAAGAAGAAGAAGAAGAAGAAGAAGAAGAAAAAGAAGATGAAGAAGAAAAAGAGAAAGAGGAAGAAGAAGAAGAGGAAGAAGAAGACGAAGAAGAAGAAGAAAAGAAGAAGAAGAATAAGAAGAAGAAGAAGAACCAAAGAAGAAGAATGAGCACAAGTAGAAGAAGAAGAAGAAGGACAAGAAGAAGAAGATGATGGTGAAGAAGAAGAAGTCGAAGTATAGCAATAAGAATAAGATTACTAGAAGCAGTAGATGAAGAAGAAGTAGAAATGATGGAATGATGGACA
>JAIUJO010003751.1:0-45475 GCA_023846275.1 Vanilla planifolia | reverse complement strand
GAATCAATTATATAACAAAATAATAACATTAACATTATTTAATATTGAAAATATAACTTTTGGCAATTTTAATAAATTAGAGTTAATTTATGTTCATAATAGCACTTATATGTTGTTCATAAAATTTTTGAATTACAATAGTGGTATATCAAAAAAATATTTAGAAAAAAAATACTATCATTAATGTTAAATATTATTCATATTTATAATCTATATTACAACATGTAAATATAATATATTAAAGTAATTATATTATTACTTCTTTAATTAAATTTTAAAAAATGCATTATTAAAATAATATTAAATTTATAATAAAAATATTTTTAAGTATTTGTAATATTCTAAGTTAATAATAAGAAAAAAATTATTTGTTATTATTTTGAAGTATTATGGATGATTAAATTATTTTATTTTTAAAGATTTAACTTATATTTAATAATTTTTCTAACTTTCGTTCTCTTTATCTCAAATTTTACAAATTCTCTTAATTTCTTTTCTCTTATTATCATTATTTTATTTATCTCTTTATTTTTTATCTATTTAAATTTTTGATGGCCTGTTTCTCTTTTTTATCCTTCTCTACATTCTTATTTCTCTCTCTTTTTCATTTATTTGTTTATTTTCTCTAACTCCATTATATTCTTTCATTTATTTCCCACTTCATTAAAACGCCTATCATATCTCACTGTTACGATCATTTCCTTTATTTTTCACATATCAATTCATGTTTTTCTCTCTATTATAGAATCGTTATCCATCATCATTAGCTATTTTTCAAACCATTAATTAATAATATTAAAATATCTATCATGTTGCATAGTTTAAAAAATAATTTTTATGATAAATATATATATTTTATTATTTGACTTTATTACATAACTTAATTTTTTATTTATAAGAGTTTGTAGAAAATGGAAGAATTTTTTTTTCTAATTTCTATGTTATATCAAATAATAGTTTATATAATGCTTTCTTAACTTTATGTAAAAAAGCATTAATATTCAAATATATTATTAAAGATCTATATACGATTCCCTTTTTTCAATGAGTGCTTACTTGATAATTTAGAAAATTATAGAGAAGTGTACTATCTTCAAGACAATGATCGCACAACTGCGCTTTTTTCTATTGTATGCCTGTTTGACCACACAAGCATTGTAGCAAATGATCTTATCAAAACTACAAACCTAAGCATATTTGGGTTAGGGTAGTATTATGATGGTTGGCCTTTTTAGAAATGCTCAAGTTGCACATATTTTTTCGTGGCAAACTTTTTTCTAACATGTTAAAAGAATTAATTATTATAAGTGATTGTTTATAAATAAAATTTTTGTAATTAGTTGTTAATAATAACTTTATAATATTATTATTAGTTTTATATAATAATAAATATACCACATATATGGTAAATAAAATAAAAAATTAATATAGTTTGATAATAAGAAAAATAACTTAAATAAAGTATAATAAATTTGAATTAATAAATTTTTATAATAGTGTGTTTTCTTAACATAAAAGTTTTAAAATGTAGTAATATTCAGTTATAGAATATTAGAAATATAAAATTATATCAATATTGTTAAAAAGTTTTTATGTTAATTATGTATTTATATAATAAAAAATAATATATTAGATTAGTTATATTATTTTTTATTTAATTAACATTTATTAATTTTGGTTTAAGCAAAACAACATAACATTAATAAAAAAAATATTCTTTAAATGTTTGTAAACTCTAATATAATATTAAACTTTAAATGATATTTATATTTTATTATTACAAAATATTACATTTGATTAAATTATTTAATTTAACATATATTGTATATTTAATTATTAAGATTTAAATTTTTATTTATGATTTCTCTCACTTATTTTTCATTATCTCAATATCTCTCATAATCTATTTCTTACTACTCAATCTTATTAGTAATCTCTTATTTGTATCCTCTTTCTCTTCTCCTCATATTTCTATTTGCCTACAACTCACTTTTATCATTCCTTATTTTCTAATTTCTCATTCCCTTTCATTTTTTAATCACTTTATCTCCTACATATTCTTTCTTTCATCTCTAAATAATCTCTATTACTATTTTGCTCCTATAATTCGATGATGTTCTTCATAACTTATTGAATAGTTATTTCAATCTCTAATATTTTTATTGTAGCCCATCAATTAATAATATTTTAGAAATATACGATATTGCATAGTTTAATATATAATATTTATAATAAAAAATATTTTATTATCTATATTAGTAACGTAGCTTTCTTTTTTATATAATAAGATAATGGAAAAAATCTTATATTTAATTTATATGATATCAAAAAATAATTGCTTATGAAGATTTTTCTTAATTTTAAATAAATAAAATATTTATATTAGAATATATTATGGCATATATAATAAGCACAATTTTCTTAAATGTACATATGCTTGATAATTTTGAAAATTTTAGAAATTTTTTATTATCTTCAACAAAATGAAGACATAACTAACACTTGATTTTCTATTATGTGAGTGTGTGACCACACGAGCAATATGGCATTAGATATTGTTAAAACTCCAAAGTTAACCTTGCTTGCACATGAGTAGTATTGTGATGTGTTACCTCTTGCAAAGTCCTCATGTTCCAAATTATTTTTAATATTCCTTTTTCTAAAGGGAGATAATTTGTTTTAATTACGTGATAGTATTACATTATTAAATTATTATAACTTATGGATAATAATTCCTACTTTAGTAATTAGTTTTTTCTTCCTCTCTTTCATTTACCTATTTATTTTCTCTCTTTTCTTTTTGTTTTCATCAAATCATCTCTCATCCCTTCTATTAGTATTCTCTTATTTATGTTTATTTTATCAATTTCTGTCATTCTCTTTTACAAAATAGTTATCTCCATCACCATTATCTCTTTTTTAGCTAATCAATAAAGAATATAAAAGAAAATCACCCATGTTTAATAGATAAATGTGGAATATTAAAAATAATTATATATTTATTGTTTAAATTAATTACATAATTTAAAATTTAATTTATAATAGTTGTAACATAATGTAAGGAAATGCTATTTGTTAATCTATGTGTTATAAAAAAATAATAGTTTGCATAATGTTTTTCTTAATTTTTTATAAACAATATTGATATTAGAATATATTATAACATATATAGGAATAAAGTTTTTCTTAAAGTGCACATGTTGATAACTTAGAAAATGTTAGAAAATATTACATTATCCTGAGCACAATAGTCGCAGAAATATGATTTCTTTTCTTTTGAATACATGTATCACCACACCAACATTATAGCACTTGAACTTGTTGCAAGTCCAAACTTAAGAATAACTAAGAGTAGTTTGGGGATGGGTGACATCATAAGAAGTGTTCTTTTTAACATGTTTTTATAACAATATTTTTCTAATGAATGACAACTTTTCTAACATATTAATGTTGAGAAAATTAAATTATTAGAAATTAGTTATTAATAATACCTTTATAATATTATAACACATTTCATATAAAGTAACATATTTTATTAATAACAAATTACAATTAATTTAATTTTATAATAATCTTTATATTGTTTATAAATTTTTTTCGGATAGTAATATTATATTATAGAATATTAAAAATCTAAAATTATATCATTAATGTTAAGTATTAAATAATATAAAAATGATCTAATAGTTGTATTATTTTTATTTAGTTAACTTCTCCAATTTTAAGTATGAATAGAGTAATATAATATTAATAGTCAAGTTATTTGTTAAATATTTTTATAATTTAAAAATAATGTTAAAAATAAAATATTATTATTTTTTAATTATTATAAAATTTTAAAGATAATTAACATGGTATATTAATATATATTATATTTTTATTTGTAAAGAATTAATTTTTTTTAACTATTTCTCTTATTTTTTTCTCTTTATCTCAATATCTCTTACATTCTCTCACTTCTTACTCTATCCTATTATCATTTCTTATTTATCTCTTTATTCTATGTCTCTTTATATCTTTCTTGACCTCAAACTCTCTTATATCTTCTTTATTTTCTCTTCTCTCTTTCCCTGTCACTTATTTATTTATTCTCTCTGTATCATTTATCTTTTTTCTTATCTTTTCCTCTACATTAAATTTTATCTCTTTGTAGTCACTATTGCAACTTTGCTCTCTACTTTGCTCTTATCAATCCCTCACTTTTTATAGCCAATCAATTAATAATATTTAAGAAATCTCACATGCTGTATAGTTTAGTATACCATAATTACTAAAGGCATATATCTTATTATTTATATTTATTAAATAATTTAATTATTTATCAATAAAAATAAAAAAAATAAAGGTAGAAAATTTATTGTAATAATGTATACTTTATAGCAAAAATAATGATTTTTGCAAATTTTTATTAATTTTATATAAATAAAGTATTGATATTATTATATATTATTAGACATAATAAGAATAATTTTTTAAAAGTCCATATGATTGTTAATTTTTAAAATTTTAGAAATTGTTCATTATGTTTAACGGAGTAATCACATAACTTAATTTTTTTTTCATTTGTATTTAGTGCATCCACACAAGCTTTAGATCTCATTAAAACTCCAAAGTTCATCTTACTTGTGTGTGATTGGAATTGGAATAGGTGACCTCTTGAGAAGTTCTCATGCTTGAAATAATTTTTTATTTCCATTCAATAATATTATTATAAATTCCATATAATAATAAATATGTCACATCATAATATATGATGAAAATAAACTTTAATAAAGTTTAATATTATGAAAAATTAATTATGCAAATTATAACAAATTAATAATAAAATAAATTTATATTAGAGTATATAAGATGTCTTTATAAAATAAAAAATACAATAATATTTTATTATAGAATATTAACAATATTCAATTATATCATTAATGTTAAATATTATTTATAATCATTATCTATACTAGTTCATATAAAGATAATATTTTACCATAATTATATTATTTATTATGTAAGAGTTAAAATACTTTTTAAGGATTTGAAATATTCTAAAATAATAACAACATAATGTTTTTATATTTTATTATTATTAAAACCACATATGATTAATTTTGGATTTTTAATCAAAATAATTATTTAATTATTAAAACATAGGTTTTTTAATTAATACACTTAATTAATTTTCTTTATCTCATTCTCTACAATACTCTCTCACTTCTCTCTTCTATTATCATTCTCGATTTGTTTCTTCATTCTTTATCTTATTATTATTTTCTTAGCCTAAATATTTCTTATATCCTTTACAACTTTCTTAGTCCTTCCATGCTTTTATTTATTTTTCTCTTTATCTCTTCTGCATTCTCTTTTTTATTGCTCTTTAACAAATCATCTCTTATTTCTCTCTTTTATTATTATCTTCCCTATTTTCTCTTATTAATTGGTGCCTTTTTCTCTTTCATATACAATAATTATCTCCATCACCATTGGCATTTTTTAATCCCATCAATTAACAATATTAAAAAAATCTCTCATGTTACATTTTCAATGTATAATATTTATGGTTATTATGTATAAATTTAATTTATTGAATAATTTAATTTTTAATTTATAAGAATGTTAACATAATGAAAGAAAATGTTATCTATTAAAATTTATATTACTAATTATAATAATTTAAATAATTATTTCTTATTTTATATTAAAAAAATATTTATATTAGAATATATTATGTCACATAAAAGCATAATGTTTTTAATAAACATATGTTTGAAAATTTAGAAAATTATAAAAATTGGTACATAAATATTAAGATAATAATAATCACACAATTATAAATTTTTGCATTTTATGTGCATAAATGACGACTTGAACATTATAGCATAGGATCTTATTAAAACTCCAAAGCTAAGTATACTTTGGTAAGAGCAGTATTTGAATGGGCAACCTTCTAAGAGGTCATCATTTCGCACGTATGTTTTCTTATGAATCATTTTTCTTGTGAATTTTGACTAATTTCAAATTATTAATGTTAAAAAATTAAATTTTTATAAGTCATAACTTTAAATTACCATTTTTGTAATTAATTATTAATTATCATTTTATAGTACCATCATAACTATTTTATAATAATATTTATACTTCTTATAGAAAATTTTAATTATAATAATATTAGATCGTAGAATATTAAAAAATCTAAAATTATATCATTAATGCTAAATATTATTTACCTTTATTATGCACATTACATCATAAAATATAATATGATGGACAAATTGTATTATTTTTTATTTAATTATTTTTTACTGTAAGAATTAATTTAATTATATAATATTAATAATCTAAAGATTATTTAAATAAAAGTATTAATTTACATTAATATTAATTATAAAATTATTTTCATAATTTTACACATATAAAACATTATATATCATCAAACTTGCTATATTTAATAAATATTATATGATTAATCATTAAGATTTAATCATTATGTGATTATTTCTTACTTTTTTGCTATATCTCAATATCTCTTAGTCTCTCGCATACTACACCATCTTATTATCATTGTGTTCTTTGTCTCTTTATTCTTTATTTCTTTGATTTGCCTTGAACAATCTCTATTCTTCTATATTTTCTCATTCCTTTTGTATTTTGCTTTTTTCTATTATCTCTATCTCCTATATTTCTTATTTTTTATTTTAATTAAAAAAATTTTAAATAATGTATATTTCTATTTTCTCTCTTTTCTTCTCTTACTAATCTGTGACTTTCTCTCTATCTTATAGAATAGTTATTTTCATCTTCAGTCTCTAATACAATCCATCAATTAACAATAGTTAAGAAATATCTCTTACTGCATAGTTTAGTATATAATATTTATAACAAGTTTAAATTCTATTATTTATATTTACTATGTAATTTATCTTTTTCTTTATAAAAAAGATAATATGATAGGTGAAAATTCTTATGTATTTATGTATATGTTATAGAAAGATAATTATTTAGTTGAGTATTTTTTATTTGAAATAAAAAAATATTTATAATAGAACATATCATTACAAATACTGTCAGCTTTTTTGTCCATATTATGCGTGTGCCACCACATGAGCTTTATGGCAGTAGATGTCATTAGAACTCCAATTTTTAGCATGGTTAGATAGGGGTCGTATTCTGTTGGTTATCCTCCTTAGAAGTCCTTATCTATGAAATATTTTTTCATATTCATTTTTCTAGTAGAAGAACATTTATATTATTATAATGTTAATATTAAGTAATTAAATTATTACAAATGATCGGTTATAATTACCATTTTAGTAGTTAATTTTTGAGAAAAAACTTTAAAAATTATTCAATTATTTATAAGAATAAATATGGCACATCATAAGATATAATAAAATAATAACTTTAATATAGTTTACAATTAAGCAAAGTGACATTTATCAACTATAACATATTTGAATCAATTTATGATTACAATAACATATATAATGTGATTAAAATGTTTTAAATATTGTAGTATTATGTTATACAATATTAGAAACTTAAAATTATATCGCTAATATTAAATGTTATGTATTTTTATTATCTATATTAAGTCACATAAGGATAATATATTAGAATAATAATATTATTTAATGTTCAATAATTTTTTTAATTTTTTCTATAATTAAAATAATATTAAATTCATATTAAAAATATTTGACAAATATTTAGAAAATTCTAAAATAATAGTAAAATTAAAAAATATTTTTATCTTTTATTGTTATTAAATATTATATATCATTATCTTCTTATGTTTATTAAATATTATGATCTTAATCTTTTAAATTTAACTTTTATTGAATTATTTTCTTTATTTTTCATTCTTTCTAAATGTCTCTAATATTCACTCACTTGTGACCCTCATCTTTTATAATTCTCTTTTTTCTCTTCATTCTCTATCTCCATATATTTTTCTTGGCCTTACTTTCTCCTAAGTCCTTCACTACTCTCATTTCTTCCTTTCTTTCATTTATTTATTTATATTCTCTATTTTTTCTTAATTATCTGTTATCTTTTTCTCATCATTAAATGTTCTCTCACCTTTTTCTATTACTATTTCATTATCTATTTTGCTTTTATCAATTTGTTTCTTTCTCACTCTAACATAATAATTATCTCTTTTTTCATTATCTTTTTTAGCCTATCAATTAACCAAACTTAAAAAATCTATCATGTCATTTATTTAATATATAATATTTTTATTAAATATATATTTCATTATTTATATTTCATATATAATTTAATTTTTTTATTTGAAAGAATGATAATATAATAATACAAAAACTTATATATTAATGTATATGTTATTAACAGTAATATTTTATGTTTTTTAATATTTTTATACAAATAAAATATTTACATTAAAATTTTTTATCACATAAATAATAAGCATAAAGGATTTTAAATGTGCATATTGTAGTGAATATGAGTGTCTAAATCCTGCAAAATAGGGTGAATTATTGCTTTAAACTATCTTTTACTACTTTCTTTTACTATATTTATTTTTTGAATTTTAAAAAACTTTTTTTTTCAAATATATTAATTTATCATTTTTATAACAAATTCAAAACTTGAAATGATATACAAATTTGTTGGTGGTTTGGTTCAAACAAGAACTACGTCCAACCCCAAATGTGGTAAAAAAATCTCCACTTTTAAAAGAATTACATCTTAAGGTTTTTTCTTATTTCTAAACTCTAACATACTAGCTTTTGTTGGTGCATCTATAACTCGGGCATTTATGGGATCAATCATAGCACAGATTTTTATAAGATCAATAAGAGCCTTTACTTTTTCAAAAGTTAAGCCCCCAACAAAAAACACATCAAGAAACAAATTTTTGATAAAAATGTAAAACTTTGCTCATTTTTTGTTATAATTGCAAAAAGGCACAAAGACCCTAAAATTATGAAAGGAATTGAGAAAATAAAAGTTGAGAATAGGCTTAGTTGTAAGAATTTGGAATTTCATATAGCCATAGCTCATATGGGCTATGAGTGGAAAATTTTGCCAATAGAATAGGATGTAGCCCCTTTTTAAGATGTTGAAATGTTGTTCACATTTATTAATCATTTAGTTCATAATGCTTAGGTATTTATAGGAAACTTTTTATCGTAGCCATTACAAAAGAAGTTTAAAAGCTATTACAAAAGAACGTTCCAAATAGCTTAAAAAATTTTACAATATTCTTACAAAATGACTACTAGAATGACATAATATCAAATAATTATTTAACATTTAAGAGGAATTTACTTCATCCATTAGATCAGCACTGAGAAGATCTCAATCGTTCAATGAAATGTTGCAAACACTAATGAGCTCTTGTTAGTTGGATCAAACTAGCTTTGATAAGTGCCACTCTATCAAGTTAGATGAGATTTGGATTGTTCCATTATTTAACTATAAAATAAATATTCGATATGAATCACATAATTAGAAAAGGAGAGATATGTATCATCAAATCAATGTTAAATTATTTGAAAAGAGAAAATAAAAATTGTAGTCAAATGAAGTTGAACAAGATCACGATCGCAGAGTGGATCAATCAACTAAAGTAGATGAAGCATTAATCATTTAAATGGTTTATGAATTGGATGGTTGGATCGATTAAGATCAGTTTTGAAATATGGAGGCAATCTCCACATGTAATCATAGAAACATATCATTGGATGGTGCCAAGTACTATTGCATTTGGATAGAGACTACCATGAAAGACATTGTCCCACATTAAAGAAAAGGAAAGTTAATGTATTTATAAAGTTTTTCTTGGGTATAATTTGTTAGACTAATATTTCTTTGCTTTGGCTTTGCACACTAGAGATTTAACAATCACTTAGGAGGGCTTGTAATGCACATGTTCATCTAGGTTTAACAAGATTCTTATATTTTGTTCAAGAGAATCCTAGTTCAATCCAATGCCTTGCCCTATCTAACTTTAGAATACACATTAAACTAAAGCCAGTCAACCCGATCTAGACCTAACTTTTCTTTTTACCAGATACTTCAGTTTGAGCTATACCAAAGAGTTTAACATTCATGTACAACTTCAAATGTGCCATATAATTTTTTATTTATTTAATTATGAAAATTTTAATAGAATTATGTTTTTGTATGTAATCAAGGTTTAACTATAAGTTAACATTAAATTTGATAAAAACACAAAACTTTTATTTAATAAAAGAAGAACGAACCAAAAATAGAATTGCATTAAATCAATGAATTTTTTTTGTTGGATTTGAACCATTAAAGGAATTAAGTGATTTAGAAATTGAATCCTATTTGTTTCACAAATTAAGGAGTTGTTTAAAGAATTTAGATTCCTAAATATGGTTTGAAAATGATACAAATGGAGAGTACCTTAAAATCAACTTGTTAATTTTTTTAATGGTAAAATAAAACCTTATTAAAGTTGATGTGCATGTCTTCAATCTTTGAAACTTGCTAAATATTTGAAGGTGATTTCAATGCCCCTAGTTTATCATGTTCAAAGTGCATAAATATGACACATTATTATTAATTATATGAAGTAATAAATCACACACAACATAATACATAATAACATAATAAACTTAATGTTATTTAACATTGGTTAAAATAACTTATATCAATTATAATAAATTGGAAATAATTTATGTTTATAATTGTATATAAGTAATACATATAGAATCTTTTGAATATAATAATAGTATATTTTTAAACAAAAGAAAATCTAAAAAAAAATAATCAAAGTTAAATATTAATGCATTTATTATATATATTATATCATATAAAAATAATATATTAGATTAAATAAATGATTTATATTTATTATTTATATTATATAATATAAATTTAATATATTAAAATAATTATATTATTTATTATTTAATTAAAATTTTTTAATTTCAAGTTTGAATAAAATAACATGAACTTAATAGTAAAATATTTCTTAAATATTTAAAATTTCATAAATTAATAATAAACATTATTTTTACTACATGTTATTATTATTATATATTACTAATGATTAATATCTCTAAGATTCTCTCACTATATCCTCTCTGTTATTATTATTATTATTTATTTGTCTCTTCATTCTCTATCTCTTCATATTTTTTTATTCATCTATTTTTCTATGCTTCTCTACTTTTTTAATTTCTCCCTCTTTTATTTTTTTATTTATTCATTAGATCCCATTGATTTTCTCTATTTTTTCTTCAGTATTTAACAATCTCTCATTTCTATCTATAGTTATTTTCCTCTTTATTTTACATTTGTCAATCCTCAAGCTTCTCTTTCTTGTCAGATTATTTTTCCCATCTCCATTCCAGCATTTTTTTACCATAAAATTAAAATATTTAAGAAATCTACTATGATTCATACTTTAATGTGTAATATTTATGTTAAACATATATATTATCATTTATATTTGATAAATTCCATTTTTATTAAAAGACATGAGAGCATGATAGAAGAAAATCCTATGTTTTCATGTCTATATGATCAAAAAAGTAATTTTTGTATTTTTTTATTACTTTTATATAAATAAAATATTAATATTAGAATCTACTATGACATATATGATAAGTACTAATTTTTTTTCAAAATGCATATGCTAACAGTTTAGAAAATGTTAGATATAATTTATTATTTTAATATAAAAAAATCACAAAATTTTTTTATATGTATTTTGAACCAAACGAGATTTGCAAAAATAAGTCACATTTGAGCTCCAAAGTTAAGTTTAATTAGGAAGGTATAGTATTTTGAATGGTGAGCTCTTTGGAGATCCTCAAGTTACACATACTTTAATAATATTTCTTTTTCTGATGATCAACAATTTTTTTAAAGTCATGTTAATGTTAAAAATTGAAATTATTATAATTTACAATATAAATTTACTATTTTCATAATTAATTTTTAATAATAACTGTATAAGATTATTGCAAATTTTATATAATAATAAATATGGCACATTATATGATATGATAAAGTTATAACTATAACATAGTTTAATATCGAGCTAAATAACTCATTATAATTATAATTAATTTGAACAAACTTGTCTTTATAATAGCAGTACATTTTTGTATAAATTTTTTTAAATAAAGTGATATGATATATTATAATATTAAAATTTTAAAATAATATAATTAATGTAAAATATTCTTTCTTTTGATTAACTATATTACTTATGATATAGATAATATACATGAATAATTATATTATTTATTATTTAAAAAATTATAAGCATAAAAGGAATTACATTAAATTAAAATAAAATTATTCTTTAAATATTTCAAATAATTGAAAAAATAATAAACATTAAATATTTTTTATTTTATTCATATTAAATATTATAAATGATTATCCTATTATATTTGATTAATATTATAGCATTTATTATTAAAATTTAACATTTATTTAATTACATATTTTATACTTTTCTTTACCCTAATGTCTCTTATTTTCTCTAATGTTTTTTATGTCCTATTATCCTTCCCTATTTGTCTTTTTATTTTCTATCTCCTTATGGTATTTTACCCTATTTGTCCAACATCTTCCTTTATTTTCTCATTTCTATCTCTCTCTTTTATTTATTTATTCTCTCTATCTCCCATATTTGCTCACTTTTCTTTTTCTTTTTTATAAATCTTCTCTCGTCTCTACTTCAGCAAAATTGAGTGGGCAATCATAAAGAATAGGGTAATTTTTTATTAATTTTATATTAAGAAAATATTGATATTGAAGCAAATTATATGTTATTTATAATAAATCTCTTGTATTACATAATTTAATATATAGTATTTTTATAGATATATATTTTATTATTTGTACTTATTTTTAAAAATCAAAGCATAATAAAAGTTCTTTTATATGAATGTCCACTTTTTTAAAAATAATATTTTATATAATTTTTATTAATTTTAAATTAAAAAAATATTAATATTACAATATATTATAGCATAAATAATAAGCATAGAATTTTTTTGAAATATGCATATACTTAATAATTTTTAAAAAATTTTTAAATCATTGATTATTTTGAGCAAAATAATCATAAAATAGTAATTATTTTGTCTACAGTGTGCATGTGTGACCACACAAGCAATATGATACTAGATCTCATTTAAACTCAAATTTAAGCACGCTTGAGAGAGATTGGCAATAAGATAAGTGACCCCTTAAGATGTCCTTATGTTGCAAATATTTCATTATTTTTCTTTTTCAAAGGAACCATTAATTATTTTAATAACAATTTAATGTTGCAAAAATTATAAATGATATGTTATAATTACCAATTTCTTAATTAATTATTAATAACAACTTTACAATTTTATATTCAACTTCACATAATAATAAAGGAAACATCTTTTCTATTTCTAGAAGTTATAAATTTTATTTGTATACACTTTTTTAAATATTATAAAGTTATATTATAAATTTTTAGAAATTTCAAATTATATCATTAATATTAAATATTATTTATATTTTTAATCAATATTACATGACATAAAGATGATATATTATAGTAATATTTTTTTAGTTATTTAAAAACAATTATTAATTTTAAGTTTGAATAAAATAAGATAAAATTAGTTGTAAAAGAAACCTTTAAATAATTATAATATTATAAAATAAATACAAATCTCATTTTTATATATTATGTTATTATTAAATTTTATACATGATAAATTTGTTACATTTAATAAAAATAATATGTTTAGCTATCTAAATTTAATTTTTATTTAATTATTTCTCTCTATTGTTTCTTTTTTTCTTAATGTCTCATATATTCTCTTAATTTTTTCTTTCTTCTGTTATCATTCCCTATTTTTCTTTTAAATCATTATCTTCTTTTTTTGTTGGCCTCTCTCTCCACAATCCTTTTGTACTTTCCAATTTTTTATCTCTTTCTTTTATTTATTTATTCTCTCTTTGACTTTTATTTTATCTCTTTTCATTTCCTCAACATTAAGTCCTCTCTCATCATTGTATATTACTATTTCCTTCCCTATTTAGCTTTTATCAATCCATGTTTTTCATTCTCTCATATAAAAGAGTTATCTTCATTTTTATTATCTTTTATCAACCAATCAATTAACAATACTTAGAAAATCTCATATAATACATAGTTTAGTATATAATATTTACAGTTGGTATGTATTTTGTTATTTATATTTCATATAATATTTATTTTTTTATATATAGTAATGATAACATAATGGAATAAAATCATATATATATTTATTTTTTTGTTATTAAAAAAATAGTTGATGTAATTTTATAAATTTAATATAAATAACACATTGATATTAAGATATATTATTCCATTTATAATAAAAATAATTTCATAAAAACTATATGTTCAAGTGTAAACAATAGTACAAATCTCGTAAAAAGTGGTGAATTATGGTTTTAAATGATTTTTTTGCTAATTTTTGTATTTTATTTATTCTTAGAATTTTGTTACAAAAAATTTAACATTTATAAAAAATTTCTATTTACAAATATAACCATTTATAATTTTGGTAATCAGAATAAAAGTTCAAATAGTGTACCAAAAATTTTTAGCTAGATTGATTCAAATTAGATAATACACTCACATTCACGAAGGTCAAAAACACACCATTAACAAAAGAATTACAATTTTTTGTTTTTCTTTATTTTCTCCTTTAACCTGTTAGCTTTTGGTAGTTTGGTTATAACGTGGTTTTCTACGAGCTCAAACCTAACACATTTTTTTACGAGATCAAATTGAACTTTTGCTTTGGCAAATACTTAGCTTCGCAGCCTACAAGAAAAAATAACATTTAAAAAAATTGAATTTAGCCCTTTTTTGAGATTTGTGCAAGTAGAATGTAATTTAGCCATTTTTTGAGATTTTAAAATCTTAATTATGTTCCTTAGTCATTTCTTTCAAAATTGTTCAATATTTATTAAACAGTTTTTGTCATTGTCATTAAAATTTGAGTTAAAAGCTATTATGGAACGAGTTTGTGAACATCTTAATAAGATCTTAAAATAATCTTCCAAAACAACTATTATAGTGGTATAACATTGGCTACTTATTTAATAATTAGGTATAATTGGATGGATCAAATGGTCCAACCTTGAGGACATCTCAACCTTCAGATCCAACATCGTATAGGAAAACAAGTTGTAGATGATTGGATCAAGTTAGATTTTATGGCAACCAATCAATTAATTAAGACGAGATATAGATCTTTTGATTAATGAAAAAATAATAATTACATCAAGATTGTAGGATTAAAATAGGAGAGATTTGGCTCAACTGATCATGTATTGAATATTTCTAATAAAAGAAATAAAAATAGACATCAATTGAAGTCGAATGAGAACGTGAACATTGGATGGATCAATTAGTTATAGCGAATGAAGTATAGACCATCTCATTGGCTTATCAGATGATCTGTTTGAATGACTAAGCTCATTGTTTAAAAGCCCATTACGTAATCACAAAAATGCACTATGGGATGGTGCTGAGTGCTATTCGTTTTTGACGTAGATATTTGCAGAGAAATTGTCCCAGATTAAAAGTTAATCCCAAAAGAAAAACTCATAATGCCTCATGGAATTGATCATTTTTTGTCCAATTTTTTCTTGTAACATACTTTTTTACACTCATCAATAATTTATTTTAAAAATAATGGAAAAAAGTTCAAGGGTTATGAATAATAATTTCAATTAATTAATATCTTGACCTTTGGTATTATTACAAAATAATATTACTGTCATTAATCTTGTTTATTACTAAAACAAAAACCAATAAGAAACTTAAAAAAAGAACAAGGTTAAAACAAATGTTAAAAATATTTTTTCCATTAGCAATAATATTAACCCAAGAAAAACGTTAATAAAGTTAACTAGTAATAAATAATTTTACATTTTATTCATTTCTATAAAAATAAGTGATAATAACTTTTGTTACAGAAATTATAGGTTGAAGTTATTATGTAATTATTTATATTATTTTAAATTATTTTTTAGGAATACTAAATTAATAGCTTTTATTTTTATAATTTTATAATTGTAAATAATATATAATTTTATAACTATTATAATAATATTATGAATTAATTAGAAAACTTACAAATATAATAATTAAAATTATAATTAATTTATTTCAAAAAAATAATGATGCTTTAAATATTTTTCAATGTTTATTAATTATAACTTTTTTAGAAAATCTTTCTTTTTTGAGTAAATTTTTTAATTTTGGACAATTTCGAAATTAATATTTTCCTAATAATGTGTAGTGATTTTGTAGATTCTTTTTTCATGTTAATGAAATTATTAATGTTATTTTAAAAAATATTTTGATCTTAATTGATATAGTTAGTTATAGGTTTTATAATTATTTTAGTTTTTGTACTATCATTATTTTTTATTCTTAGCATTGCTTTAATTCATATTATTGTCTTTTAAGACAGTTTTCTTTATTATAAATAGTAAACAAATTTGAGAATGTTTTTTGAAAGTAATTTGTTAGAAATAGCAAACGAAAAGAGAGGGAGAAGAAAAGAAGTGCGAGATATGAAAGATTGATAAATGTGAGTAGGGAGTAAGGGAGGCACAACATAATAAAGTTTTGGAGAGAATGGGCAAAAGAAGGAGAAAAGAATCATGTAGAGGGAGTATGACTAGAAGGGAAAGAAGAAAAGGAACTAGAGAGAAACAAAAATATAAATGAAAGATAAAAGTGAGATCAACTAGAGTGAAGAAGAAAGCTAGATGAAGAAAGATAAACTACCTTAAAATGCAAAAAAAAAAGAGTGAGACAAAGAGCATCAATAGAAAGGGAAAGAAGGCAATGAGATGGTGAGGCTATTACAAAAGTGAGAATTGGGTGGCAATTAATAGGGTTGTAGTAAAGTTAGAGAAAGAAAATCAACAAAACTAACATGCTATGAAAGACAAAGAAGGAAGTTAGAGTCAAAGAGTTAGTGTTCTTGAGAAAGAAAAGAAATGAAGACGAGAAGGAAAGAAATAGATTTCAAATGAATTAAAGATGAAAGATCACATAAGCAGATATAGAAAGAAGAGAAATCTTTTGTTAAAAAATGAAAAAGATGCTAGATTTTACAAATTAAGCTAGCGAGAAGATAGAGGAAGTTAGAGATCAACAAAATATATAAGAGAAAAGTGTCATAAATAAAAAAATTTTAATATGACGGGAGTGGAGAGATAATAAATAGTGTATGAAAGTGACAAAAAAAGAGGGTGATGTGGTGTAAAACGTATGTACATAGAGAAATAAAAAGAAAGGGAAATAGTGTAAAACATTGAGAGAAATGTTTGAAGATATGGAGCGAGAAAGAGTGGAAGTGGTAGAGGAAAAAGGGAGAGTAGCAAATGATTGAAAGAAAGAAAGTAGAGAGACAGAATAAAAGAGAGAATGTTGTTGTATGGAGAGATAGGAAAGCAGGCTAGAGAGTGAAGAGAGCAAACAAATTAGTAAGAGGATTAGAAGTGAGGGAAATCGAAGAAGAAAAACATATGGATAAAGGGATAGAAAGGTGTAGAGATAGTAAGGAAAATAAAATGAGTTAGACTTAGCTTTAGTGATAGAGACATAGCGGAAGATAAAGTGATAGAGAGACTCATCGTTTGAGAGAACGGATAAAGAGATAACGAAAGATGCACAAATGCTGAAAGTATAAGTAAGCATTATAAAATGATAATGTATAGAAATAAATAGAGTAAGCTTGAGTGGGATTGAGGAGAGAAAAAAAGAGGCAAATGAATATGTAATTTGGAAAAAAGAGTGTTGTGTTAGAGAAGAGACATATAGGAACAAAGGGACCACAAGCAAGAGGTAAGCTAAGTGTCAAATCTAGAAATAATAAGAGGCATGTGTGAGGGAAGGGGAGATATGTAAGAGAGAGTGGTAAGAAATGGGAGAAATTGTGATAAAAAATGATAGAATGAGAAGATAAATGAAGATGGATAGCAGGAGACCAAAAGAAAGCTTCAGAAGTAATTAGGAGATGAGAAGAATGAGGATAAAGTGATATGGAATGGAGTGAGATATAGTGGAGCAAGAAAGATTTAGTGAGTAATAGGAAGGATTGAAAGGGTAATATCCTGAAACACAGCATATCTTCTTCTTAACATTGCTTACTTCTTAAGGATGATGATGAAAGATCCAAATCAGACCATGTATTGCCTTTCCTATTTTGTCATCCTCCTTAAAGTTTTCTTCTTCCTTCTTCTTCACTTCTCTATCATGACTGAATATTTAACATGAAGGTGGCTAGTTCTTTTTATTCATGCTAATGAGCCTCTACTATTTCCATTCCTTTAATGGTGTGTTTCATGAACTTCTTGTATTTGCTTGCAACATATTTTGAAACTAATTCGCATAAACGTTTGTGTAAAATCTCTACCTCATTATTGCATCTAGTTCATCTTTGGATTTAAGCAGATTAGCCTCAAATGAAAAACTTTTTGATTCTTTCTTGGGATTTAGCTATGACTCCTTTTCTTTTCATACTACTATTTTCAATTTGTAAGGAATAAGAACATCAAGTTTCTCAACCAAAGTGAGATTGTATAAGTCTTTAAAAGTAACAATTTTGATAATTGTCTCATCCAAATATGATAGTGTTTGTTTTTAAAAGCAATAATTTTAATAATAAAGTTGTTAAACTACATGGGCAGCACATTTAATATTATCCACACTTATCAAAATGCATCAATCGCAGTTTTAAAATTTCATTTTTCATTAACTATATTATTAAATATTACAACATTTCCTTAATCGACTTTAAAAAATGCATATGGAAATGGTCAAAGTCATGCATATGAATATTTATCTTAGACAATTTTACTAGAGTTGTTCCTTCATATCTAACCTCATGCATCTCTTTATTGTTTTGTATGGTCTGTATGTTAGTTACGTTATCGATTAATTCTTCTTACAGCACATATTGAAGATCATTTGAAGTTATTGAGTTTTGTTTCCCTTTATTTTTTTCATGTGATGTGAGATTCATTAATACTTTTTAAGAACCTTAGTACATATTATTTTTGTAGAATACTAAAAAATATTCTCACCAATATCCCAAACATTAATATCAAAAAACTTAAGAAGGAAAGGCAGTCTATGCTTTCAAGGTAATCAAAAATCCCATTTAAGTAATGGAGGACTTGTTCAAAACAAGGTCTCCCCTAACATAGCACATTTGTCAACAATTATATGGCATTGTGTAATCTATTTCAATGGTGGATAGTCAATCGAAAGAATAAGTATTTGATAATTCCTCCAAAAAATTTTAATATTGATGCAAATAACATAAAGTCACAGGTATTTTGAGATTCTTAACAATTCATTGATTTTTACTATAAACTTTTGTTAACGTTATAACACTTTTTGAAACGATCACAATAATGTAATTTCACAAGATAATTTTATTTGATTTTATCCAAAGATGGATCTATGCCCATTGTCTATGAAAATTCCAGTTAAACACTAAAATAATACTTTTAAATGTGAGGTTAAAAGACTACCCAAGAGGAAAAAACATTATGTAGCAAAAGTGCCGCATGAAACGTAAGTCCAAATTACATTGAATATGGATTATAAGGCCCATTGACAATGATACTATGTTAACACTATTTGAAAATCATTTGGGCTTCACAAATAATGATTTAATAAATTTAGTTATTCTACCTACCCTCAAGCTCCTGCCATGTTGTCATAGATATATTTGAAACTCTATAAATTCAAACTCGATAAATTTCTAGAATACAAGGATTCTAATAATAATAGCAGTACCTCAATAGCACATAATCAATAAAACTCTATCGTTTACACCAAAGCTTCAAATGTTCTTTTTCCAGTTACAAATCAAATGCTTATTTTGTAATGATGAGGTTAAGCTTGTGCATTGTGTTTTATAATATCCAATTGTTGACACATTTAGGAATTTTTAGAATAAGTTTTTTGAGTCAAAAAAATAAGAAAATGATAGATTATAGCCACAAACAATCATGGTGTATCACAAAATAATTTGAACTTGATGGCAAAGAGAAGATTATGCCTACAAATAGTTTGTGGATGTTGTGGAAATCTTGGAGAATGTTACATTTTGGAGGTAAAATAACAACTTTTTCACGAATGATTAACACAATTTTTGAAGGCTACTATAGGATGTTTCAAACATTTCCAATACAAGCTAATAGTAAGACAATACCTATACTATTCATACCACAACCTAAATTTTGTGAGCTGCAACAATCCCTAAGATAATGGTGTTGGCTACACCTACTAGCTAATTGCAACCCTAAGTTTGACCCTCACTAATTTAGTTGAGGCTGCATTAACATGAACAATATGAAGTGGTTGATTAATGATAGGTAAATTGTTTGTTTTTTTTTTTGTTTTTTCCAATTTTATTTTGCATTTATTATTACAAATATTTTTTCAATTTCTTTTTTTACTATTTTTGGTAACTTTTGTAAAACCATAAATATGCCAATATGCTACCTAATTTTTCTTGCCTTAAAGAAAAAACTTTTATTTTACTAAGGCAGTCGCATTACATATATGGTTAAGGTCATATTTATTCCCAATACATATAATTTAATTTACCTTTTTTATATTATTTAACTATTATATAGCCTTTTATTTTTACAAATATGTATGTTTACCATTTCTATCACTTACGTAATATTTTTCTTTTCAATTTCTTAAGAACATCTATATTCTAATTAATAATATATTAACTCAAAATCCGTTTTCATTGACATTTACATTAGCCTCATTTAGTTATATTATATTGCTTTAATATAACTTATTTTCAACCTAATTCTTGTGTTCTTAATAGTAAAACAATAGTTTATTATAATATTATGCCTACTTGGTATATTAATTAGTAATAATTATTAATGAGGACTAATCATTGAGTGGAAAGGAAAATCATTGGACTTCTCTAAATAACTTTATCCAATTAAATATTTATTTTATAATTTTAAATATTATTTGTTTTTAACATTTTGGTACATTTTGTTAGATATTTCAATTTGTACAAATTTTTGGCAATTAAGTGTTTTGTAGTTGACCTCTTTTCTATGCAACTCTAAATCTTCTTTCATATAATAATTATATCACTTCAATTTATCTATATTATATTACTTCAATTTATTTGAATTTAATTTTAAAACATATCTGCTTAACAAGAAAATTATACTATTTATTATTTTAAGCTTATTTACTATTGCAAAACAGTAAAGGTTGTTGGAATTATTTTGTAGAGCACTTAGTGATTAAATACTCCATTTTATACATTTATATATGTTATGAAATTTGTTTAACTTTATGAGATATTTGAATTCATACCATATTTTTTTATATAATAATGTAACTTTAAATCTCCTTGGGTCTAATATTTACATTAATTCGACATAGTTATATCACATTAATTTAAAATATTTGTCATTTAGTTTATATTTACATAACTTTATGGTAATAAATTGTTATTAATTATGCTTATTTGCATTTTTATTATATTAATTTCAAACATAATCTTATCAAGAAGAACTAGATTTTATTTGACTAATTTAAATTACCTATACTAAATTGACTATTTATTTTTATACTTAAAAAATTTTATTTGCAAATATTTTGTACATTTTATGATTCGCATCTAATTTAATAATTAACAATGTCACATTCGATCTCTTTAGTATCATGGAATATAACTTTCAAATATAATGTTTCTTATTTCCCAAATTTTCACTTTTATTTGCTTATGTTACTATGTAGCACTAGCACATCTCACCTATTATTTTCATATCATCTTAATTGGAAAAAATATATTGTCTTAATTTGTCTCAGTTTAGTTTTAATATATGTTTACATAATATGAAAGTAGCCAAATTTTCAATATTTATGTTTATTTAATTTAATAATTATACTAATTATAAAAATGTATAGATTTTGATGAAAAGAATTTGTTAGGCATGTGTACACAAGCTTTATCTCTATGAATATTCGTTTTCATAAGATATTTAATTTCTTACAATATTTTATAATCATGAATGTTGCTTTTGATCTCCTTACGTTCATGGAATGTAAAGTTTCTAAAAATTTTAGATGAATTCTTGAAATGTTTGGCTTCATTTTGGTTATATGTCAACTTCTAAATCCCTTATTAGGCAATATTTATGTAGATTTAATTTTTTTTTGCTACATTTCTTATATTTATAATATTATAAAATCCATTTGGGGTTAATTATTATAAAATTAAAATTTTTTTTATATTCATAAAAATTTAATTTGGTAATTTGTAATAATTCCAAATAAGCTTTGAACAAGATGAAAAAAATATCATTTGACTAAACCTGATGAGCTCTATTCAATATAATATTTTTTTTATTAAATGTTTTAATTTTTATTTTTTATGTCATAATTTATGAGTCATATTGATTGATTTTAAATTTGATGATCAAAGTTTTTGCAAATGATCACTTTAGTATCACTAAATACAGCCTTCTGCTAAACATATTTTATTTCTTCAAATGTTTTAACTTTAGTATATATTTACTTAGCATTAAAAAATAATAATTTATTTTTATTTGTGATTTTTTGCACAAGAAAATTTTAATAAGTGCAAAACAGGTTTGATCGAGAGCAAACAATTGTGTTTGTGCTCGTCTCAATGAGCTATGTTCACTTTATTGTCATTTTTGAATTTTTAAATATTTTATTTTTGAAATATTTTATCATGCTTTATAAGACATTTTTGTATGTACATGATTTGATGATCAAAGATGTTACAGATGATGTCTTTAGCACCCTAGAATGTAACATTATGATGCAAACTATCTTATTTCTTAACATTTTTTCCTTTGATTTAGGGATAATTTACCTTTAGATCTCACCTCATTTGATGTTTACATAAAATTTTATTTTGTTTTATAACATTTCTTTAACCTTTCTCATTACAAATTTAAGAAATATTTTCTTAATCTCAAAATCATAATTTACTACTATTTATGCTTATTTACTTTCATTATCATAGTAATTCTAAATGAGATCCAACCAAGACAAAACAAACATCGTTGAACTCATCCTTTAAGTGATATATCTTATAAATTATTCATTTATATTATTTAATATATAACTTTTTAATCTTATGACAAAATTTAAGAGATATTTTGATTCAAACATAATTTGATAGTTGAGAAATTAACAATTTTTCGAATTAATACCCTGGAAGGCAACTTTCCTATACAATATATCTTATTTCTTTTCATTTCTCGCTTTGATTTTGTCATTTTACTACCAAACTCTAAATCTTCTTTAATGAAATTTTTATAACACCTTCATTTTGTTATATTATGTTGCTTCAAAATATCTCATTTAATCTTTAATTTATATTTACTTAACAATAAACTAATTGTAGTTTATTTTTATTTTTAATTATTTACACTAAGTATCAATAATTATTTCAAAGAAGGTCTAATTGACATAAAACAAAAATCATTACACTCATCTTGATGAGTTTTATCTAATTAAATTTTCGATTTTTTTAAAATTTTATTTTTTAGTGCTTTTACACACTTTATTAGTTATTTTGATTTGTTGTTAATCCAATGATCAATGCCAATACATCCAATCTCTTTAGTAAGCTGATTTTTAATTTTCTTAGAATATTTACCTATATTTTTTGAAATTTTTTGTTTCATTTTCTTATATAATTGTGTAACTCTAAATCACTAGTTTTGTATGCTTTATAATGCTTTAATTTAGTCATATTATATTGGTCCAAATTGTTTCATTTCTTCTTTAATATATATTACAAAATATTAATAATAATAAATTATTAGTTATGCTTACATATTTTTGTGATTCATAGGAACTTGAAATTAGATTAATTGGAGATCAAACACTGGTCATTGGAGCCACCTCTACACATTATGTCAAATTAATGTTAGTTTTAAATTTTTAAAAAAATATTTTCTATAGTTCTTCCATAATTTACTATGCATTCCTTTTATACTTCATTTTACAAATTAATGTTTTATACACAATCTGTTTACTATATTGGAATAACACTTTCTTGTACAATTTATATAATTTATTTAAATTTTTCACATTGATTTTCTTTTATTACAATGCAACTCAAAATCTCATCTTCCATGTCATTTACAACTTTTTTATTTTTTAATATTACATTGCTTTAATTAATCTCATTTTAGCTTTAATGTATTTTATTTAATGTTAAAATCATAATTTGTAATTATTTGTGATTTTTTACTTTAGCAATTTAAAGTAATTCAAAAAGTGTTTTGATTAAGATGAAACAAATGTTGTTAGATACATTTTATCATCCTTAGTTATTTACATGTCAATTTTTGTATTTTTAAAAAAAAATTTCTATGATTTTAGGAGCCTTTATGATATATTTTGATTGTTTCTTAAATTGATAATCAAAGATGCTATGCTTAATTAGCTTAATATCTTTGAATTCAACTTTCTCATTATATTTATCTATTTTTTTAAACTTTCCTGCTCTTATTTCATTATATTACTATTTATCTTTTAGGTGCCTTTAGTGTGATGTTTACATTGCCTGGTTATATCGTATTTTAGCTTTAATTTTTATTTAATTTAAAATAAAAAATATTATAATTTACAATTATTTATTTCAATACTTCTTAATAACTTTAAACATGGACTGATTAATAGGAAACAAATATCATTAGACTCATCCTAACAATCTCTATGAAATTAAATATTTATTTTTATATATATTAAAATATTTCTTTTTTTAGGTTAGCACATACTTCATGAAATATTTTTATTTGAACAAGATTTCATGGTTGATAATTTTAATCAAAACCTTTTTATTAAATAGGAATGTAAATTTCCTACATAATTAATCTTATTTCATCATCTTTTTACCTTGATTTGGTTTGTATAATGAATTAACTCTAAATTTACTCACATGTGACCTTCAAATTGCGTAGATTTTATTATATTAAATTCCTTTTATTTATCTAATTTAATCTTATATATACATATATTTGATATCATAATAAAACTTTTTTATTATTTATTCTTTTCTTTTTTTTAATTTTCCAGTCAATGTGAGGCTTGATGGAGATGAAGCAAGAGTTTTGGCGCAAGAATTTTTATTCATACCTAATTTGTGAATCAATGATTTTACACTCATTCTCCTGATAATCTTGGAATGTAACTTTCCTATAGAATTCATCTCATTTCTTGAAAGTTTTTTCTTTTATTTGCTTTTATAACTATATAATTCTAAGTGTCCTCTCATTTGTCTTATACATCATCTATATAAGAAAATATTACATTACTTTAATTTATCTCATTTCTTGAAAATTCAAAGCATTTTGTGATGGAGTTGAAATAATGACTATTCAAAATGTCTCAATCAACTTTATACCATTACATATCTATTTTTTTAATTTTTTTCCAATGTTTTTTGCTGTTTTTATGTTACATTTTGATTTGTTCTTCATTTGATGTTTGATGATGTTGGGCTTGATCTCTAAATTTTAATGGAATCTGACTTTCTTATATAATTTATCTCAATTCTTCAAATGTTTTACCATTTTCTTATTATGTATCGATATAACTCCAAATCTCTTATTGTGTGACATTTATATAGCTTTTATTTGGTTACATTATGTTTCTATTATTTATCTCACTTTAATATTAATTATTATTTATTTAACATTAAAATAATAGCTTATTATTCTTTACGTATGTTTAATTTGTTAATTTGTGTTAATTCCAAAAGATTTCAAATGATGTGAAATAATCACTATTGGAATCAAGTTGACATGCTCTATCTAATTAAATATTGATTTTTATATTATTAAATGTTTTTTCCTTTTTAATGGCATGCTTTATGAGGCATTTCAATTGCTTTTAGATTTTAGGGTAGAAGATGTTACACTCAATCACATTGTATCATGGAATAAAACATTCCCATAAAATTTGTCTCATTTCTTAGAAAGTTTTATTTTGAATTGGTTATACTAATATATAACTCAAATTCTCCTCCTATATCCTATTTAAAACATTTTTAATTTTTTTATATAGGTTTCCTATAATTTATTTCATTTTAGCTTTAGTTTATATTCACTTAATATTAGAAATAAAATGCATTACTATTTATGCTTATTTAATTGAATAAGTAATTTTTGATTATTGGAATGGATGTTTGATCTTGTCGAACCGAAGGCTTTTGGGCTCGTCTTGATCTCTTCTATCACATTGAATATTTATTTTTATATTTTTAAATATTCTATTTTCTTATTATTTTGGAATACTTTAAAAGATATTTTGATTTATGCATAATTTGACAATCAAAGGTGTTACGAACAATGTTTATAGTATCAAAGAATGTAACTTTACCATACAAAATATTTCATTTCTTCAAATTTTTTTCTTTGGATTAGGTACTACATAACTTAAAATCTTATATCTTTTTATCTTTTTAACAATTTTATTTTGTTTTATTACAATGCTTCAATTTTTCTCATTACTACTTTAGTAAATATTTTATTAATTAAAAATTGTAATAAAGGGCTTTATTTAATAAATTATCTGTTTATAGTTTAAAATGTTTTACTTTTTTTGCATTCACTTACAAGATATTTCAATTCAAACTTTTTCATGACTTATAAATTTAAACTTTTTATTGTCACTTTCTTATGTATTTTATCTTATTTCATCACATTTTTCATTTTGATGTCATTATATTGTTATTTAACAATAAATCTTCTTTCATGTGATTTTTACATCACTTTTATTTATTTATATGAAGTTGCTTCAACTTATCTCATTTAAATTTTTTTTTATATTTACTTAATATTAAATTAATAATTATTTATTACTATATATGATTATTTACTTTGAGAATTTTTAATGGCTACATACATTGCCTAATCAAGATGAACCAATCAAAATTCATTTTTCAATTTTTTTTATTTAATGATCAATGATGTTACACCTGATCTCTAATATAAACATGAATGCAACTTTTTATAGCGATTTACCTTCAACTTTTGGGATTTAATTATTTTATATTACTATGTAACTCTAAACATCCACTTATGTTTCCATTATAATAATTTTATTTGGTCATATTGAATTGACTAAATTTAATTTTTTTTCAAATTTAATTTATAATTATTTAATATTTACGAACAATTTACTTTTATTTCTACTTTCATATATTTTTTAATTAACAATAATTTCAAATTGGAGCGGAAACATATGTCATTAGACTACTTTCGATGGACACTTTCCAAATAACTATAAATTCTAATATTTTTCAAAAAAGATATTTTTTATGGTTTAGTTTTAAAACATAATCTATTTCGACTTTATTTTATGAATGAGGACTTTATACTCAACTTGGTTACTTTCTTCAAAAGAAACTTTCCCTCAAAATTTATTTATCAAACATTTTCACATTGACTTTGTTATGCAGCATTGCTTTTATCAATTTCATTTTTCCTTTAACATATGTTTACTTATTATTAAAACAATAAAAAGTTTATTTTTATGAATTTTTTTAGTAGTTGGTAGCAGTTCCAAAAGGGTTAGGTCAAGACGAAGCAAATTTTGTCGAATGCATTTCATTATGATTTATCAATTTATAAAACCATGTTTATCTTTTTAAATAAATTATTTTTTGTAGTTTATGCACCTTTTATGGATGCATTTTCATTTGTTCTCAATTCGATAATCAAAGATATAATTCTAAATGTCCTCATTTTCTTCAAAGTCAACCATCCCGTAATATTTCTAACATTTCTTCAATTTCTTTCTTTTGTTTTGTTATATTAATGTGTATTTGTCAATCTTGACTCGTGTGGCCTTTAGGTTGTCTTTTTTATATTTTATTGATCAATTTAACATGTTTTATCATTAATTTGTATTTAATTAAAATTTTAAAAAATAATTTTTACTTATGCTTATTTCTTTGTCATAATTCTTAATAACCAAAACGTTGTTTGATCAACAAAAAAACATTTTTTTACTTGCTTAATAATTTCTACGAAATTAAATATTCATTTTGCATTAAAAAAATTTTTATTGGTTCTTCACATTCTTTATATCAAATTTTTTTGTATTTCATTTGATGGTTGATGATTTATACTCAATCTGTCTATAAATGAGGAATGCATGATCCCAACATACTTTACCCCATTTTTTCAAATGTTTCACCTTGATTTGGCTATATTACATTGAAGCTTTAAATTTACTATATGTTATCTTTATATTATTTTGATTTGGTTGTATTAAATTGCCTTAGTTTATATATATATATATATATATATATATATAATAAACTAAGGTAATTTAAAACAATTTAACAAAGTGAATGAATAAATAAAATTCAATTATTATTAAGATATTATGTAAATATGTATTAAGGCTCTATGGGGACAAATTTAGAAGTTGTAATGAAAAATTGTAATTTAAAGGCCACGCAAGAGGTGATTGAGAGTCACAAACAAATATAACCAAATAAAAGAAAAAAAATTTGAGTAGGATCAAATATATGTAAATATTCAATTCCAAGATACTAAACACATTGATTGTAACATCCTTCATTGCCAAATAAGGAATAAACAAAAATGTATGATAAATAATCCAAAAAGATAAGAAATGAAGTATTTAAAAATAAAAAAAGATATATAACGTTCTAAATCTCATCAAGATGTGTCCAATAAGTTTTTTTGCATCTCCATCTTAACTTGTTTGGGATTAGTACGAATTACGAAAATACATTGTCAAAAATAACAACAATTTCTTTTTAAATTTAGTTACTACATATTGAAGCTAAAATTAGATAAATTTAAGAAATATAATATTCTTAAATTAAGATAACGTAAAAGTTAAATGAGAGAAAATTTTGAGCTATATAGTTATATAACCAATGAAAGAATTTTTAGGAAATAACATAAATTGTATAGGAAAGTTGTATTAAAATATTCTATATAAATTGTGTGTAACACCCTCGATTCTCAAATTTTGTACAAATAATTTTTTTTTAAAAAGCATGTCTAGTTAGTCCAATGACGTTTGTGTCATGTATATCCTTTTATAAAAGTTTTATTTTTATTTTATTATACTATTATGAAACACTCATTCTCTTATAGTGAAATCTTAACATTGCAATTATCGTGTAATATTTTGTTACTTTAATTTATCTTATTTCTTTTGTTATATATTTAATAATTATTAAAAAACAATTAATTATAATTTATGCTTGTTTTGTTTTGTAATTTACAAAAATTCTAAATAAGTTCTAATTAAGAAAAAAATAATCATCATTAGACTTGCGTAAATAAGCTATGCACAATTAAAGATTCCTTTTTTAATTTTTTAAATATTTAGTTTTAAAATATTTTAAAGATTCTTATTAATTCAATATTTTTACTTCGATTTAATTTTATTATTATGTATCTTAAAATCTTCCATCAACTGACCATTAAATATCTTTGATTTGGTTATAACACATTACTTCAATTTTTCTCTTTCTAGCAATAAAGCAAACTTACTATGTATTAAATTAAAAATTAGTTTTTATTTATATTGATTCAGTTTAATAATTTCCTATAATTCAAAACATGATCCAATTGAGATGAAGTGAACAACGTTAGAGTCCTCCTTATGAGTCTATCTAACAAAATATTAATTTTATTATTTTTAAATATTATATTTTACAAAACTTTTTATATGCTTTATGACAAAATTTATTTTGTGTTTTATTTAATGATAACGATTGTTAGACTCAATCTTCTTAGTACCTTGAAATTCAACCTTCTTAAGCAATTTACGTTATACAACATTTCAATTTTCTCTTGTAAACTATATTTTTTTTTATTTAATTATAATAAAATTTTCAAATAATCTAATTTTAAGTATAATATTATTTTTTCCTAATACTTTAATATTAATTTATTTTTGTTTATACTTACAAGATTTTTTAATTTAAAGCAACTCAAATAAGGTCAAATGAAGAAGAAACAAAAAAAATAATACTCATCTCAATAAGCTCTACTAATTATTTCTTTAGATTATTGAATATCTTATTTCCTAGGATTTACCTTGTTTCTACAAGATTTGGTGATCGAGGATGCAACACACAATCTCCTTGGTTTCTTCGAAAGAAACTTTGCCATAGAGTTTATCAAATGTTTTAGATTTTTTTGCTTTGATATCATTATATTATTATGCAATGTTAAAATTTAATTGTGTGTGATATTTACATTTCTTTGATTTAGTTGTGTTGTGAATCTTTCATTTATCTTATTTCTACTTTAAATATATTTTCTTAGCAAGAAAGTAATAATTAGTTATTTTTTTATTTAACCTTGTAATTTGTATTTATTCTAAAAAAGGTATGATTAACACAAAACAACTATCGTTAAACTCATATTGGTCAGCTCTATCAAAAGAAATGGTAATTTTCATAATTTTAAATATTTTATTTTTTAAGAGTTTTACATGTTTATGAAATATTTTAATTTGTAAAAAATGTTGTACTTAGGGATGTTGCACTTTATCTTCTCAGTATCACAAAATTCCACTTTTGTTAATTCACTTTATATCATTTCATCAACATTTTCTCTTAGATTTTTATATATTACAGTGAAAGTTTAAATCTCCTCATATGTGAACATCATATAGCCTTGAGTTGCCTATATTATATTAATTTGTCCTTTTTTATTTTTGTATATTATAAATATATCTATATATATATGTATTTGTATGTATATAATGTCGAATTAAAAATGTATTACTTTTTCTTCTTCTTTAATATTATAAATTACCATAATTCCAAGTCAAGTTTAATAAAGAAAAAACCACAAGTTTCATCATGTAGAAGGGCTCATTGAAATTAAATATTTAATTTTAGATTTTTCAAAATAATATTAACTTTTCTTTAGCACACTTTACATGTGATTTTTGGTCTTATCTAAACTAATTATCGAGAATTTTATATTCAAACTCCTATAATATTTATAACATTTGTAAAAACTTTCAACTCGATTTGGTTATGTTACTTATTAACACTAAATCTCCTCCTAAGTCATATTTACATTGCTTCAATTAGCTTCATTATATTGCTTTAATTTTTCTTTTTTTAACTTTAACGTAAATTTGCTTTATATTAAAAGTATAATTTATTTTTATTTCTTTTTATTTTCTTTTGTAAATCACAATTTATAAAAATAAGTTCTATTTGAGTTGAAACAAATATTGTTGTACTCATCTCGATGTGGTATATCCAATTAAACATTTAGTTTAATATTTTTAAATTTTCTTTGTTATGTTTTATTGCACTCTTTAAAAGATTTTTTTATCGTCAAAGCTATAATACTTGAGCTACTTAATGTATTTGAATGTAATTTTAATGTATAATTTATTTCAATTGTTATGTTTTTTTGTTTTCATTTTGCTACATTATAATACAACTCTAGATCACCTCTAATGTGACCTTTACAAATTTTTTTTGGTTATATTACATTATTCTATTTATTTTATTTCAAATTTAATATTTTTAAATTAATATTTAAAAAAGCTTATTATGAATTTTTTTTGTTATAATTTTGTAATTTGAGAAAGAATTAAGTTGAAATTTTTTTTAAATACTTTATTTTAATATCCTTAAGTACTCTTCTTAAGATATTTTGATTCATATTTAATTTGATAGTTGAGGTGATATACATGGCTTCCAAAGTACATTGGAATGCAATTTTCTCACAAACTTTTGGTTATTTCTAAAGTTTTTTTTGTTTGGTTATATTATTATGACTATACAATTTTTCATACCTATGACCTTTACATTGCGTTGGATTACATACAAAGAATTATTTCAATTTATGTTATTTTTTATCTTATATTTAATTAATATTATTTAATACTTATTTAATTTTTTGATTAATAATAATTCCAAATAACATTTTTTGTGAGAAAGAAAACATCATTTGACTCATCTAAATGACCTACAAAAAATTACATTTTATTTGTTTTGTGTACTCATATAAAAAAAATGAATTATAATGTTTTATATTTTTTGTAGGGTTTGTGTACTCTTTAAACGGTGTTTTAATTCATACATAATTTTCTAGTTGAGATTGTTATACTCGATCTCCTTAGTATTATTGAATTAAACATTCTTATACAATTTATCTTGCTTCTTTAAATGTTTCTTTCTTTTTGTTATATTAATATAAAACTCATTCTACAATCATGTGAACTTTATATCACTTTTGTTTGGTTATAATACATTACTTTAATACATTTATTTCAACTTTAACATATATTTACTTAATGTAAAAATAGTACATTATTATTATTTATGTTAAATTACATTTTGTAACCAATAATAATTCAATTGATGTCTTAAGAAGATGAAACAAAAATGATTATCATTATATTAGCATGCTCAATCCAATTGAATATTTAATTTCAAAATTTTCAATATTTTGTTTTCTCAAGTGTTGGCATACTTTATAAGATATTTTTCATTGGTGCCTGAATTGATGATCAAAGATGTTACATTGCATCTCCATAGACTCTTGGAATGCAACATTCCATGCAACTTACCTCATCTCTTCAATTGTTTCACTTTTATTTTGTTATACTACTTATTAACTAAAAATCTCCTCCCATGCAACCACTTAAGTGATTTAATTTCTTCTAAGATATTTCGTCAATTGATCTTGTTTAAGTTTTAATTTATACTTCCTTACCATAAAATAATAATTTATTATTATTATTAATATCTTTTTGGTACTTAATTATTATTCAAAATTAGTTTCTATTGAGGAGAACCAAACAAAGTTAAACTTCTCTCGACTTGCTATGTCAAATTAAATATTCAGCTGATGTTTGTAAATGTCTTTAATAAGTTTTTACATGCTTTGCATAATATTTTGCGTTGTACTGAATTTATGATTGAGGTCATTGCACATGATATTTTTAGCATCTTGATATGCAACGTCTCTAAACAATTTATCTAATTTCTTCAATTTGATTCTTTGAATTTGTTGTATTGCAACACAAAATAAAATTTCCTTTCATATGACCATTATATGTGTTTGATTTTATTATATGGTATTGCTTCAATTCATCTCAATTCTACTTTAATTTTAAAATAATGATGTCTGATCTAGATGAAAAAGTTTTCATTTGAGTTGTCTTGATGTGTTTATCAAAATAATTTCTTATTTTTTAATTTTTAAAAATTTTAAATACATTTTCTGCATTCTTTGAAAGTTATTTTGATTTGAACTCTAATTGACAGTCAAGGATATTATATTTTATCTTTTAACATCATGGAATGCGACTGTGTCACAAAACTTATTTGATTACTACAAACTTTTTTCATTAGAATTACATCATTATGTAGGTTTAAATCTCCACTTTTGTGATCATTACGTGAGTTTGACTCGATTAGATTATATTTCTTTAATTTATATAATTTTATCTTTAAAATTTAATTAATATAAAAATATTTTTTTATTCTTATTTTCTTTTCTTTTCTTGTAATAATCCAAATTAATGTGCGATCAATTGAAAACGAACATTTTTGGAATGTTTCATCAAGCTCATCTAATTATAAATTCAATTTAATATTTTTGAATATTTTATCAATGTAGATTTTTTAACGCTTTTTTGAGATATTTCTTTTGTTTCATAATTTATTAATGACGGATGTTATAATTGATCTCCATGATATCTTGCAATGTAGTTTTTTTTATTATTTATCTTATTTCTTCAAGAATGTGGTTGGATTTGTTTATATTACAATGAAAGTCTTATTCTTCTCTCGTGTTTCATTTAAATCACTTTTATTTGTCCCATTTACATTGTCCATTATGCTTACTTTATGTTAAAAATGTAATTTATTATTTATTATTTTAATTAACATTATAATTCATAACAATATTAGAAAAGCTACGATCAACATGAAACAAACGTGATTACACTTATCTCAATGACTCTATCTTGTTAATAGTAATTTTTAATAATTTCAAATCTTTTATTCTCAAGGTTTGCCGCCTTATAAGGTATTTCAATTTTTACTTAATTTGACAATTGCAGATGCAGCAATCGTTCTTCTTAGTATGTTGGAATGAAACTTTTCTGTTTTGATTTTGTTAATTTTATTAAAACGAAATCTCCTCTCGTGTGACCTTTATGTCTCTATAATGTACGTGGCCAACCAAAACAACATATATGTCATTAAACTCATTTTGTCATCCACTGTTAAACTAAATATTAACTAATATGTTGTTAGCCTCATTTAATTTTTTATGGTTATTTAGTTATATTATTATGTGACTAAAATCTCCTTTTTGTGACCCTTAAATAATTTTCATTTGGTTATATAGTTTTTTAATTTAACTCATTTTATTTTTAAATTTTGTTTATTATTTTTTTATTGTTTATGCTTATTTAACTTAGTAACTCATAGCTATTTTTAGTGAGGTCTAGTCAAATAAAAAAGCTTATCATTGAATTTATCTTAATGAGCTCTATATAGCTAAATATTTATTATTATATTTTGACCTTTAGTTGATTAGTGTCTAATATAATATTATAATTATTTATAAGATATCATGATTTGTGTCTAATTTAATGATCTAGGATGTTAGACATAATCTCCTTAGTGTCTTGGTGGGCAACTTTCTTTTATAGTTAATCTTAATTATTCAATTTTTTAGTTTGATTTGTTTATATTACTATGTAATCTAAATCTCAACTTATGTAGCATTTGCTTCTTATTACAACTATACTAAATTGATTCACATTACGATATTTAAACTTTAATATTTAGTACTTAATATTAAAATAATAATTTTTTATTATTTAGGATTAATTTTCTTGGCAATTCCAAGTAATTCGAAAGGAAGTCTTTATGAGACAAATTTGTCAGTAGGCTTATCTCGACGAACTTGTTAATATTAAATAGTTATTATTATATTTTTAAATATTATATTTAGTTTATTTCGACACCCTTTGTAAGGCAGTTTCATTCATACCAAATTTGATGATCAATGAAGTTACACTAGACTCCTTAGACATTTTGGGATGTAGCTTTCTTATATAATTTCTCTCATTTGTTCAAATGTCTCACTTTGACTTGGTTATATAATTAGGCAATACTAATGTTTCTCTCATTCGACCTTTAGTTGTGATATTTTTGTTAATCAAAATGCTTCAATTTATCTTATTTCAAACTTATTATCGATTTACTTAATACAAAACTAAAGTTTTTTTCTTATTTTTTCATATTTAAATTAGCTATTTATCGTAATTGCAAAATATGGTCCAACCAAGATGATTCAAATTTCATTGTAGTGAACTAATAAAGCTCCATATAAATAAATATCAATTTCAATATTTTTAAAAATGTTATTTATTAGGATTTTTTGTACACTATATTTTGAGGATGCTACAGTCAAAATTTTTTTATCTTGGAATTAATCACATTTCTTCTTAGTTTTTCCTTAGATAGGGTTATATTACAATGAAACACAAACTCTACTCTTGTGTCACCTTTACATCAACTTGATTTGCTTACATTATGTTATTTTAATTTATTTTAACTTATTTTTAATATATATATATTTAATATTTTAAAAAATTAATATTTTTCAATTATTTAATTTTGTAATCAACATAAATTCCAAATGTGGCCCAATGCAGATGGAATAGACATCAATCGATTTTTCTTAACATCTCCCTTCAATTAATATATTTATCATTAAATTTTTCAATATTTTTTGATAGGTTTTTAATTAGAATTTTTATTTATACCACCTTAAGGGATCGAGTATATTAAACACAATTTCCTTGTTATTTTTTAGTGCATGTTTTCGACATAAATTGTCACAATTTCTCAAAAGTATTTCTTTTTATTTGATTATATTACTATGCAACTCTAAATCTCCTCTCACTTGACCTCTACATCACTTTCTTATGTTATTTTATATTAGTTTAGTTTACCTTTTTTATTATTAAAACTATTTACGTATTTTTTAAAATTATATATTGTGATTCATTTTTCTTATCTATCTTGGTAATTCACAATTATTCAGAATGAGATTTGATCAAGATAGAACAGATGTCCTTGGATGTCTCTTAATGAGTTTTACGTAATTAAATATTAATTTTTATATGTTTTTTGGATTTTTCATTTTATTTAGTTTTTAGTTACTTTATGATGTGTTTTAACTATACTTGCTTTGACTATCACGGATATTATACTTGATCTACTTAGTATCTCATAATTTTGACTTTCTCATTCTATTTTCTTGAAATCAACAAATTTTATTTTTATTTAGATATATTAATATGTAACTCTGAATCTCTTTTTGTGTGACCGCTCTTGTAATTCTACTCAACTTGACAAGTCATATCCAATTAAATATTTAGTTTTTTATTATTTTAAAATATTTTTCATTAGGTTTTCAATGCTTTGTGCGATAATTTCGCTTATATTTGATTTGATGATCAAAGATGTTATACTTGATCTACTTCGCTTCTTGGAATATAACTTTCCTATATAATTTGTCTCATTTATTTAGCATCGTTATACTCATCTTGACTAGCCATATCCAATTAAAAATTTATTTTTTAATTTTTTAAAATAATTTTTCATTTTGTTTTCCATGCTTTGTTAGATAATTTCATTTATATTAGATTTGATGTTCACCTGATCAACTTAGCTTCTTCGAAAATAGTTTTAATATATAATTTATCTCATTTATCAAAATGTCCTAATTTGATATGGTTATTCTTTTTTGAAAACAACAATTCTTCTCTAATATGAACTTTATATAATTTGATTTGGGTATACAAACTTTCTTTAATTTATCTCATTCTATCTTGTTCAGTTTTGTAATTTATAGTAGTTCCAAACATATTCTAATTGAGACAAAACAAACATTTTGGACTCATTTGGATTACAACCATCTAATTAAATATTATTTTTTATATTTTTAAATATCTTATTCAATGGTATTGGAACATTTTACTAGGTATTTTGACTTGTACATGACTTTATAATCAAGAATTTTGCACTTGATCTCCTAATTCTCTTAGAATTAAATTTCTCAACAATTTATCTCATTTCTTCAGTGTTTTCCCATCATTTGGTTATATTATTATGAAACTCTAGTTATCGTCCTTGATGACCCTTGTAATGCTTTAATTTGCATAAATTTCATTATTTTAAGCACATTATTACTCGAAATTTATTTATTTAATATTTAATTATAAATTATTTCTTAATTAATTTTGTTATTCACAGTAATTCAAAACATATTTTGGTGGAGACAAAATAAATACCTGTGTAGTCATCTTAATGAAAGCTATGAAATTAAAATTTTATTTTTTTATGTTTAAATGTTATGTTTTCTAGAGAGTTGGAACACTTTATAAAATGATTCTACTTGTTCAAAATTTGATGGTTGAGGAGAATACACATGATTATATTATATTCTTGGAATGCAACTTTCTAACGTAATGCATCTCGCTTTTATGTTTGTTTTGTTTTGATTTTAATATAATAGTTATTAAATATAAATCTTACATTATGTGAACCTTTTTTGATTGATTGTACTAAATTACGTCAATTTATCTCTCTTTTTTAATATATTTCCCTGATATTAAAATATCAATTTATTATTATATGTCGACTTAGTTAGGTAATGTGCAATTACACAAAATGACACTCAATCGACATGAAACACATGTACTTGGACAAAACTCAATTTGCTCTATTCCATTGAATATTTGTTTTTTATTATTTTTAATATATTTATATTAGGTTTATTACATGCTTTACAAGATATTTTCTTTTATAAATTAGTTAATGATTGATAACGTTACACTAGATCTCTTTGGTATATTTGAACACAACATTTCTAAATAATTCATCTTATTTCTTGAATATTTTTCCTTTTAAATTGTTTTATTACTATGTGACATTGAATCATCTCTCATGTGACATTTACATGTGTTTGATTTGGTCATATCACAATGCTTTAGTTTGTGTAATTCTAGCTTTAATAGTTGTTTAGTTAATTTGGAAAAAGTAATTTATTATTATTTATGCTTATTTACTTTAAAACATTTGGAAATTAAAAATGAGGATATGTTTAGATAAAACAAACATCATTGGACAATTTTGATGAGTTTTATGCAATTTGATATACATTTCTAAATTTTAACAATTTTATTTTTATTTTTTTTTTAACAATTTCAAAGACATTTCAATTTAGAAAAAATTTGCTAATCGAGGATGTTACACTTGATCTTCATAGAATCTTGAAATTAAGCATTCAAGTATAATTTGTCTCATTTCTTCATTTTTTTATTTGGTTATATTACTATGAAACTATAACTCTTCACTTATGCGTCCTCAACATTTCTTTTAATTAGAAAATTAAATTGCTTCAATTTTTCTTATTTTAGTCTTCGTATATATTTACTTAATATTAACATAATAAATTACTAACATGTGTGCTTATTTTATTTTAATTTATAGTAATGCCAAAGAGGTCTGATTGAGATGAAAAAATATTCATTCGACTCATCTAAATAATTTCCAGATAATTAATTATTCCTTTTATATTTGAAAATATTTAGTTTTCTAAGGTTTTGGCATTCTTTTTGCCATTTAAATTATTAACTTGTTTAACTATCAATGATATTATACTCCATCTCATAAGTATCATGTAATTCAACTTTGCCTAATAATTTGTGTAATTTCTTAAAACTTTTTGCTTTAAATTCAAACTCGCCTCTTGTTTAACAATTAAATCTCGTGTTTAGCAATCTCATAATGCTTGAATATATCCCACATAACCAATAATAAATTTATGCTCAACATATAGAATACAATTTATTATTTTTTATGGTTATGTATTTTTGTAATTTATAGTAATTCAAATCAATGTTCGATTGAGATGAACAAATGATATTGTAGTAGATTTTATACGCTGTTGGCATGATTTACAGACCTTCTCCATTAGTACCTGATTTGATTTTTTAGGATGTTATGCAATGTTTTGTTAAAATCTTGGAATGCAACGTTCTTCTATAATTTTTCATTTTTCTTTAAAGTTTGTACCCATATTTTACTGTATTACTGAGTAACTCTAAATTCCATTTCATGTGGCATTTACATTGCTTTTATTGGTAATATTACATATTTCAATTTAGCTCATTTATTTTTTAATATATATTTTTTTATATTAAAATAATAATTCTTTATTTTTTATTCCAATCTAATTAGCAATTTTGCAATTATTTAAAATATGCCTTGATCAAGAAAAAAAATATTTTGAGTCATCTCAATAAGCTATATCCAATTAAATCTCCAATTTTATATTTTACATATTTTATTTTTAATTGTTTTTGTATGCTTTAGAAGTGTTTCTCTCTGCACAAAATTTCATGATTAAGGATATCACACACAATCTACATTTATCTTGTAATGTAAGTTTTGCATAAAATTTTTTTCATTTTTATAACATTTACATCGGTAATTTTCTCATGTCTGAACTTCACATCATTTCTAGTTAGGGATAACAAAATTTCTTAAATTTAACTTAATTTAATCATATTATATGTTTGCTTAACATTAAAATAACCCATTTTTATTATGTATACTTAATTAAATTGGTAATTTGCAATAATGTTTATGAGGTTTAATTGAGATGAAATAAATATCTTTTTCTTTTCAATACTTAATCTGACCAATTAAAGGTTCATATTTTATATTTTAAATAATATATTTTTTAAAAATTTTTTTGGCATTTATGATACATTTTTATTCGTACTTGATTTAGTGATCAATGATGTTGTAATCAATTTTTTTAGTATCATCGAATTCGGCTTTCCATTACACTTTATCTCCTTCGTATCCTAGTAATTCATAGTTTTTCAAAATGTGGTCTAAGTATGACGAAACAGTTGTCATTGGACTTATCTTGAAAAGCTTCATCTAGTTAATTAATTATTTACATTGAAAATTTTATTTGTTAACTTTTTGTAAACTTTTATGATGAATTTTTAGGCATACATGGATTGATGTTCAAAGATGTTTGACTTGACCTTCTTGTACCTTTGAATGTAGCTTTTTTGTATGATTTATCACATTTCTTCAAGCATTTCATTATGGTTTTATTATATTACCATGTAACTCTAGATCACCTACTATATAACTTTTGTATGTCATATATTTGATCCTAATATATTGCTTTAAATATAACATTTACACCCTAAATAAATATTTATTTAGTATTACATTAATAATCATTTTATTTTATCAATATTTTTTTTGTAAATTATAGTCGTTCTTAATGATGTTTAATGGAGAGAAAAATTAATAGGCATTTCTTGGTGAGCTTTATCAAATTACATATTTAATTATATATTGTTAAATAATTTATTTGCATCATTTTTTTAATTATTTATTTATATTAAAATAATATTTTATAATTTTTTTTATTTATTTTTGTAATTCATAGTAATTTTGACCTTAATCCAATCTAAGTGAAAGAAACATTATTAAATGCTATTATATGAGCTCTTAAAAATGGAATATTATTTTTTATTTTTTTAATCAGTAGGTTTTCAAAGAATTTATATCCTTCACATGGTATTATATTTACTAGCTAATTTGATAATGAAAGATAGCATTCTTCAACTCTTTAGTATCATGGAATATATGCTTCCTATATAATATATCCCATTTCTTCAAATATTTTGCCATTATTTAATTATATCACTTTAAAATATTAGTTCCTCCCTAATGCAAGTCTCACATTTCATTATTTTTGTTATATTATATTGCTTTAATTTACCTAATTATAGTTTAATTATCAAAACACTTAAAATTAAAGTTATAATTTATTTTTTTTTATATTATTAAATTTTATTATTCATATAGCTTTATCAAATTAAATACTTATTTTTTAAGGGTTTTATTTTCTAGTATTTTTCCATTATTTATGATAAATTTTGATTAGTACTTTATTTTACTGTCATGGAAGATCTCTTTAGTTTATTTGAATACAACTGTCTTATATAATGTATTTAACTTCTTCAAATATTTTTCTTTAATTTTGTTACATTATTGTAAAACTATAATTCTCTTCTAATATGGTATCAACATATCTTTAATTTAGATAAAATATATTAGTTTAATTTATCTAATTTAAGTTTTGATATATATATATTTATACAATATTAAAATATTATTTTATATCTATTTATTTTTTTTTATTTTGCTAATTTATCATAATTCCAAATGAGATCTTATGAAGATGAAACAAACAGAGCTAGACTCATTTAGACAACTATAATTTAATTGCATATCTATTTTTTAGTTTCTAAAAATTATATCTTTCAAGTGTTAGGATTTTTTATGAGTTATTTTAATTCATAACTTATTTGATGATGGACGTTGTTACAATAATTTGTAGTATCATTAAAGGAGACTTTTCTATTTAATTTATCAAATTCCATAAAAATGTTTACTTTAATTTGGTTATATTAGTATGTGAATGTTAATTAGCTCTCCTTTGACTTTTACATAACATTGATTTGGTTACACTAAATTTTTTCAATTTATCTAATTTATATTTTAATATATATTTATTTAATATTATAATAATATTGTTTCATTATTTATTATTATTTTATGTTAATTTATAGTAATTATAAATGAGGGTAAATTGAGATGAAATAAAAATTGTTTGACTTATCATGATAAGATAGATCTAATTGAACATTATTATTTATAATTTTTAATGTTGTATTTTCTAAAGTTTTGCCATATTTTACTGGTTAGATTAATTCATACATTACTTGATGGTCATAGACATTACAGTGATTTCGTTATCTTAGAGTGCAACATTATTTTATAATATATCTCATTTGTTCAATTTTTTTAGATTAGTAATAATATTATGTAATGCAAAATCTTGTCTCATGTGACATTTACATTGGCAATTGCTAGAAATTAAAAATGAGGACTAATAGAGATGAAACAAACAACTTTGGACTTGGATTAACAAGTTCTATCAAATGAAATATTTATTTTTTTTATTTAAATCTATGTATTTCAATGGTTTTATCATATTGTGCAACACGTTTTGATTCATACCTTATTTGATGATCAAGAATGTTATGCTCGATAATCTTAACAAATTGCAATGCAACTTTTTTTGTATAATTTATCTCATTCTTTCAAATATTTTGGGTTTTATTTTTATATTACAACAAAACTTAATTTTTCCCCTAGGTAACCATTACAATTCCTTTATGTAGTTGTATTACACAACTTTAGTTTATCACATTTTGTTATTAAAATATACTACTCGATTATAAAAAAAATATTTTGTTATTATTTATGCTTATTTAATTTATAAATAGTAACAATTCCAATCAAGGTTTGATCGAGGAAAAAAAATATCGAAAGACTTGTCTCAACGAGCTCTATCCAATCAAATATTCCTATTTATATTTTTAGATATTTTATTTTCTATGATTTTACATGGTTTATGAGATATTAAGATTCATAACTAATTTGAAGAATAAAGATGTGACCCTTGATCTTCTTACTATCATAGAATGCAAGTTTTCATCACAATTCGTCTCTTTTCTATATTTTTTTGCTTTGATTTGGTTATGTTGCTACGAAATTGTATTTCTATTCTCACGTTATATTTACATTTATTTTATTTCGCTATATTACATTGCTTTAATTAACATATTTCAGCTTCAATATATATATTTTTTGTGTATTAAAATAGTTATTTGTTATTATCTATATTTATTTAATTTTGTCATTCATTATAGTACCAAATGATGTATAATTGAGAAACAAATTTTCTTTGAGTTTCCTCAATAAGATTTATTCAATAAAATATTGTTTTTAATATTTTTTTAATTTTTTAAATATTTTCTTCACTAAATGTTTACCAGCTCTACACGACCTATTGATTCGCATCACATTTAACTTTCAAGGATATGATACATGATCTTCCAGGCATCATGGAATACAACTTACCTATGAAATTTATTTAGTTTCCCAAAATATTTCATTTTTATTTTTTTATAACCATTTAACTCTAAATCTACTCTTAAATTCATTTGCTTATTTAATATTGTATAAATTTATCTATTTTCAACTTTAATGGATGTTTACTTAATATTAATGTAATAATTTATTATTATTTGTGCTTGTCTACTTTTGTGCTTCACAAAAATTGCAAATGTGGTTTGATTAAAATAAAATAATTGTCAGTTGAATCAACTCATTGAGCTCTATCCCAATAAATATTTTATTTCTATATTTTTTGGTTATTTTATTTTCTAAGGTTTTGTAGTGCTTTACGAGTCATTTCAATTAATAACTAATTCAATGATCGAGAATGTTGCACCTAACCTACCTAGTGCCTTAGAATGTGACTATCTTATATAATATTTCTTATTTCTTTTAATCATTCACTTTGATTTGGTAATGTTAATTTGCAACCCTAAATCAATTCTTCTGTGATACTTACATTACTCTTATTTACTTAAATTATATTATTTCAATTTATCCTATTTTAACTTGAAAATATACTTGCTAAATTTTAAGGAAGAAATAAATTATTATTTATGCTTATTTAAATTTATATTTGTAGTATTTCAAATGAGGATAGTTTGATACAAGACAAACATCATTCAACTCATCTTGATAAGTACCTTTTTAAAACTCCCATGTTTTGTGAGACATGAATTTGTAACTAATTTCGTGATCCAAGATGTTACACTCAATCTTCTTAGTATGTTGAAAAACAACTTTCTTATATAATTTATCTTATCTGCCCAAATTGTTTGCTTTCATCTTGTTTCATTACTATGAAGCTCAATTTCTCCTCACTTGTAACCTTCACATTGCTTTGATAGGTTAGATTATATAGCCTTAGTTTTTTTTCATTTTAACTTTAAATTATATGTACTTAATATTAAAAAAATCATATTCTATTATTTATTCTTAACTATTTTTAAATCAAAATAATTTCGAACGAGATTTGATTAAGACAAAATAAATGTCATTAGAATAGGCGCATATGCATGCATAAACACACACGCAAGCTTACCTACACACATACAGAAACACACAAGTATACACACGCACACATATGTTCATACACGTAAGCATATACACACTCACACCCACACACATGCATACTATAAGCATAACACACACACACATGTTCGTGTGCATGCACTCACATACATAGAAGTAGACTCGCATGCACATATATGTGCATCCGCACATATGCATAGGCAAACACACACTCATACACGCACACACACGCATATGCATACATGTACAGGAACACGAACATACATACCAAAATGCATGCACCTACACACACACGCATCAACACATACACTCATATATATAAAGACTTACTCTAGCATATCCATGTTCCAACACACACACTGAACACACACAATCATAAGCATAAAACATACACACTTACACATGCATGCATGCACGCAAACATACATGTACTTGTGCACATATATACACACCCACAAATAAAAAACATGCACACAAATATGCACAACTACACATAAGCAGACACATACATGTGCTTGTAGAATCATACACACACACACACTCACACTTTTGCTCACACACCTACTTGCAAACATGCACAGACACATTGAAACATAAGACCATACCCACACATGCTCACACATAGATAAACACATGCATACATGTGCACATGCATATACATCTATTCATGCACACTGGCACATGCACATATGTATACACTTCCTTGCATGCAAGCACACATCCACACACATGCACTCACAAATAGGCATAAGGCACACATGCATACACAAAGACATACACATGCAAGTAGACATGCACACATGTTTGCAAACACACATAAACAAATGTGGACCCATGCACCTACACACTCACAAAGACAAGCACATGTATACGCACTCATAAAAATATGCACATACACTACACAAGCATGCACATGCACAAGAAGACACATGTAAACATAAAACCACACACACGTGAGCACATTCATGCACATACACAAGCACACACACACATGTGTGCACGCATGCACATGCACACATGCACACATACACAAACAAGCATACTCAAGCACACATCCACACTTGCACAAGACAACCACAAATGAATGCTTGTACATGCTGACATGTACAAATGTACACATACATACACACACACGTACACACATTAATGCACAATCAAGCCTCATGCATACATGCACACAAGCACACACATGCATAAGTGCAAACAAATACATGTGCAAAACCCCACTCACACATGCACACAAACACAAACACATGTAAGAAAGCACACATATGCTT
>JAIUJO010002899.1:25000-45503 GCA_023846275.1 Vanilla planifolia | reverse complement strand
CCGCTTCTTCGTCTTGCTCTTCTTCATCTTCTTCTTCTTCTCCTCTTTTTTTTCTTCTCCTTTTTCCTGTTCTTGTTCTTTGTCTTCTTCTTTTTCATCTTCCTTCTTCTTCGTGAAAGTCTTCTTCTTCTTCTTTTCTTCTACTACTTTGTCATCTACTTCTTATTGTTCTTCTGCTGCTTCTTCTTCTTCTTCTTTATCTTCTTCTTCTTTTTCTACTTGTTCTTCATCATCAGCATTGCCTTCTCCTTCTTCTACATCTTCTTCTTCTCTTTCATCTTCGTCTTTAACATTTTCTCATTACAGTTCTTCTCCTTCTTCTTCTACTACTACTACTTCTTCTTCTTCTTCTACATCTTTTCTACTTCTATTTATTCTTTTTCTCCTTCTTTTTCTTCTTATTCTCCTTCTTCTTCTTAATCTTATTCTTTTACTTAGTCTTCTTCTTCGTCTTCTTCTTCTGCATCTTATTCTTCTTCTTCTTCTTCTTCATCATCATATTCTTCTTCTTCTTCTTCTTGTTCTTTTTCTCCTTCTTTTTCTTCTTCTTAATCTTCTTCTTCTTCTTCTTCTTCTTCTTCCTATCCTTCTACTTGTTCTCGTTCTTCTACTTCTCCTTCTTCCTCTTTATCATCTTCTTCTTCTTCATCGCCTTCTTCTTCTTCTTCTTCTACTTCTTCTTCTTCTCCTTTACTTCTACTTCTTCCTCTTCTTCGTCTTCTTCTTCTTCATCATCATCTTTGTCTTCTTCTTCTTCTTCTATTACTACTACTACTTCTTCTTCTTCTTCTTCATCTTCTTCTTCCACATTTTCTTTTTCTTCTTGTTTTTCTTCTTCTTCTTCTTCTTATTCCACTCCATCACCATTTACTTCTTCCACTTCATCTTCTTTTTTTATTCTTCATCTTAATCTTTTTCTTCTTCTTTTTCTTCTACATCTTCTTCTTCTTCTCTTCTTTTTAGACTTCTTCTCTTCTTCTTCCTTCTTCGTCTTTTTTGTTGTCTTCTTCTGTTCTTGTTCATATTCGTCTTCTTCTTTGGCTTCTTCCTCTTCTTCTTCTTCTCCTACTTCTTCTCCTTCTTCATCTTCTACTTCTTCATCATCATCATCTTCTTCCACTTTTTCTTCTTCATCTTTTTCTCTTCTTCTTATTCGTCTTTGTTTTCTTCCTCTTCTTCATCTTCTTCGTCTTCTTCTCCTTCTTCGACTTCTTCCCATTCTTCTTCTTCTTCTTCTTCTTCTCCTTCTTGTTGTTGTTCTTCTTCTTCTCCTTCTTCTTCTTCTTCATCATCATTTTCTTCCTCCTCTTCTTCTTTTTCTTTTCCTTCTTCTTTTTTCTTTCTTTTCTTCTTCTTCTTCTTCTTCTTCTTCTTCTACTGTTACTACTGCTACTACTACTACCTTTTCTTCTTCTTCTTCTTCTACCTATTCTTCCTCAATTTCTTCTTCTTCTTCTTCCTCTTGTTCTTCTTCCTCTTCTTCTCTTCCTCCTTCTACCTTATCCTCTTCTTCTTCTTCTTCTTCTTCTTCTTCTTCTTCTTCTTCTTCTCCTTCTTTTTATTCTTCTTCTTCTTCTTCTTCTTCCTCTTCTGCTTCTTCTTTTTCTTTTTTTTCTTCTGCATCTTCTTCTTTTTCTTCTTCTTCTTCTACTACTACTTCTTGTTGCCCTTCTATTTCTTGTTATTCTTAATCTTCTTCTTTTTCTTCTCCTTCTTCTTCACCATCTTCTACTTTTCTTCTTCTTTTTCTTCTTTTTCTTCTTTTTCGTCTTCGTCTTCTTCTTCTTCTTCCTTGTCTCCTTCTTCTTCTTCTTTTTCTTCGTCTTTTTCATCTTCTTCTTGTTCTTCTTCATCATCATCTTCTTCTTCTTCCTCTTGTACATCTTGTTCTTCTTCTTCTTTTTCATTTCCCTCTTCTTCTTCTTCTTCTCCTCCTCCTTCTCCTTCTTCTACTCCTTCATCATCATCTTCTTCTTCTTCTTCTTCTTCTTCTTCTTCTTCTCCTTCATCAACATCTTCTCCATCTTCTTCTTCTTCTTCATCTTCTTTTCTTCTTCTTCTTCTTCTTCTTCTATTTTTCTTTTCCCTTTCCTTCTTCTTCATCTAGTTCTTCTACTTCTTCTTTTTACTCTTCTTCTTCTTCTTCTTCTTCTTCTCCTTCTTATTCTTCTCCTTCTTCTTCTTCTTCTTCATTTTCTTCCTCTTCTTCTTCTTTTTCTTTTCCTTCTTTTTTTCTCCCTTTTCTTATTCTTCTTCCTCTTCTTCTTATTCTATTGCTACTACTACTACCTTTTCCTCTTCTTCTTCTTCTACCTATTCTTCCTCATTTTCTTATTCTACTTCTTCTACTTCTTCTTCCTCTTCTTTTTCCTCTTCCTCTTCTTCTTCTACCTCTTCTTCTCTTTTCCTTCTTCTACCTTGTCTTCTTTTTCTTCTTCTTCTTCTTCTTTTTATTATTATTAGTCTTCTTCTTCTTCCTCTTCTGCTTCTTCTTTTTCTTTTTTTTCTTCTACATCTTCTTCTTTTTCTTCTTCTTCTTCTACTACTACTTCTTGTTGCCCTTCTATTTCTTCTTATTCTTAATCTTCTTCTTTTTCTTCTCCTTCTTCTTCACCATCTTCTACTTTTCTTCTTCTTTTTCTTCTTTTTCTTCTTTTTCGTCTTCGTCTTCTTCTTCTTCTTCCTTGTCTCCTTCTTCTTCTTCTTTTTCTTCGTCTTTTTCATCTTCTTCTTGTTCTTCTTCATCATCATCTTCTTCTTCTTCCTCTTGTACATCTTGTTCTTCTTCTTCTTTTTCATTTCCCTCTTCTTCTTCTTCTTCTCCTCCTTCTTCCCCTTCTTCTACTCCTTCATCATCATCTTCTTCTTCTTCTTCTTCTTCTTCTTCTTCTTCTCCTTCATCAACATCTTCTTCTCCATCTTCTTCTTCTTCTTCATTTTCTTTTCTTCTTCTTCTTCTTCTTCTTCTTTTTCTATTTCTTCTTCTTCTTCTTCTTCTTCTATTTTTCTTTTCCCTTTCCTTCTTCATCTAGTTCTTCTACTTCTTCTTCTTTTTACTCTTCTTCTTCTTCTTCTTCTTCTTCTTCTCCTTCTTATTCTTCTCCTTCTTCTTCTTCTTCTTCTTCTTCTTCTTCATTTTCTTCCTCTTCTTCTTCTTTTTCTTTTCCTTCTTTTTTTCTCCCTTTTCTTCTTCTTCTTCCTCTTCTTCTTATTCTATTGCTACTACTACTACCTTTTCCTCTTCTTCTTCTTCTACCTATTCTTCCTCATTTTCCTCTTCTACTTCTTCTACTTCTTCTTCCTCTTCTTCTTCTACCTCTTCTTCTCTTTTTCCTTCTTCTACCTTGTCTTGTTTTTCTTCTTCTTCTTCTTCTTTTTATTATTATTAGTCTTCTTCTTCTTCCTCTTCTGCTTCTTCTTTTTCTTTTTTTCTTCTACATCTTCTTCTTTTTTTTCTTCTTCTTCTACTACTACTTCTTGTTGCCCTTCTATTTCTTCTTATTCTTAATCTTCTTCTTTTTCTTCTCCTTCTTCTTCTCCATCTTCTACTTTTCTTTTTCTTCTTCTTTTTCTTCTTATTCTTCATCTTCTTCTTCCTCTTCATCTTCTTCTTATCCTTCTTCTTTGTCTTCTTCTTCTTCTTCTTCTTCTTCTTTGTCTTCACGTTCTTCTTCTTTTTCTTCATCTTTTTCTTCTTCTTCTTCTTCTTCCCCTTCTTCTTCTCCTTCTTCTTCTTGTCATTGTTGCTCTTCTTCTTCTTCCTCTTCTTCTTCATCATTTTTTTCTTCTTCTTCTTTTCCCTCCTCCTTCTCTTTCTTCTCCTCCTTCTTCAACTTCTTCTTTTTCTTCTTCTTCTTCTTCTCCTTCTTCTTCTTCATCATCTTCATTTTCTTCTTCTCCTTCTTCTTCTTCTTCTATTTTTTCTTTTCCTTCTCTTTCTTCTTCGTCTAGTTCTTCTTCTTCTTTGTCATCGTCATCATCTTTTTCTTCTTCTTCGTCTTCTTCTTCTTCTTCTCTTCTACTTCTACTTCCTCTTGTTCCTTTTCTTGCTCTCCTTTCTCTTCTTTGTCATCTTATTCTTTTTCTTCTTTTCCTCCTTCTTCTACTTGTAGTTTGTCTTCTTCTTCTACAACCTCTTCTTCTCCTTTTTTCTTCTGCTTCTTCTTCCTCACCTTCTTCTTCTTCTTCTTTTTGTCTTCTTCTTCTTGTTCTTCTTCTTGTTCTTCTTCTTCTTATTCTACTTCTTCATCTTCACATTGAGCATCGTCTTCTTCTTCTTCTTCTTTTTCTTCTTTGTCTTCTTCTTTTCCTTCTCCTTCTTCATCTCACACTTCATCTTAATAAACTTCCTCTTCTTCTCATTTTCTTCAACTTCCACTTCTTCTTCATCATCATCTTCTTCTTCTTCCTCTTCCTCTTCTTCATCCTCTCCTTCTTCTTCATCATCATAATCATCATTATTATCTTCTTCTACTTCTTCTTCTGCTCCTTCTTCTCCCTCTTCTCCTTCTTCTTCTTCTTCTTTTTCTATTTCTTCTTATTCTACTTCTTGTTGTTGTTCTAATTCTTTTTTTTCTTCTTCATAATTTTCTTTTTCTTGTTCTTGTCCTTCTTTCTCTCCTTCTTCTTCATCTTCTTCTTCTTCTTCTTCTTCTTCTTTTACTTCTTCTCCTTCTTCTTCTTCTATCTCTTCTCCTACATCTTCTTGTCAATCTTCTTCTCCTTCTTCTTCCCTTCTCCTTCTTCATCTTCTTCATCATCTTCATCTTCTTTTTCTTCTTCTTCTTCATCATTTTCACCATCAACTTCTACTTCTTCTTCTTCTTCCTCCTCCTCTTCTTTGTCTTCTTCTCCTTCCTCTTCTTCTTCTTCTTCTTCTTGCTTCTTGCTTCTTTTTCTTCTTATTTTTCTTCTTTATCTTCTTCTCCTTTTTCTTCCTCTTCCTCTTCTTCTTCTTCTTTTTCTTTTTCTTCTTCTTCTACTACTACTACTTGTTCTTGCTCTTCTTCTTCTTTTTCTCATTCTTCGCCTTCTTCGTCTTCTTCTTCTTCATGGTTGTCTTCTTCTTCTTCTTATTCTTCTCATTCTTTTTCTTCTTCTTCTTCGTCTTCTTCTTCTTCTACTTCATCTTCTTCCTTTTCTTCTTCTAATGGAAGTCTTCTTTTTCTATTTCTTCTTATTCAACTTCTCCTTATCATTTAAGTATTCTTGTTCTTGTTCTTCTTCTTCTTCAAATTCTTCTTCTTCTTCATCATCTCCTTATTCTCATTCTTGTTCTTATTTTTCTTCTTCTTCTTCTTCTTCTTCTTCTTCTCCTCCTCCTTTTCCTTCTTCTTGTTCTTCTTCTTCTTCTTCTTCATCATCTTCTTCTCTTTTTCATCATCATCATCATCATCTTCTTCTTATTTTTGTTCTTCATCTTCATCCTCTTACTCTTCCTCTTCATCCTCTTCTTCTTCTTCTTCTTCTTCTTCTTCTTCTTCTGCTTCTTCTTCTTCTGCTTCTTCTTCTTCTTCTTCTTCTTCTCCTTCTTCTTTTTATTTTTCTTCTTCTTCTTCTTTTTCTACTTCTACTTCATCTTCTTCGCCTTCTTCTTCATCATAATCTTCGTCTTCTTTCTCTTCTTCTTCTTCCACTACTTCATCTTCTTCTTCTTCTTCTTCGTCTTCTTGTTCTTCTTCTCCTTCTTGTTGTTGTTGTTGTTCTTCTTCTTCTCCTCTTCTTCTTCTTCTTCTTCTTCGTTACTCCTTATTCCTCATCTCCTACTTCTTCTTTTCTTTCTTCCTTTACTTCTTCTTCTTCTTCTTGGTCTTCTTCATTTTTCTTCATTTACTTCTTCTTTTACTTCTTCTTCAACTTCTTCTTCTTCCTATGCTTTCTTTTGTCTTCTTCCACTTCATCTTCTTCTTCTTCTTCTTCTTATTCTTCTTCGTCTACTTCATCTTATTCTTCTTCTTCATCTTCTTCTTCTTCCTTTTCTTCAGCTTCTTTTAGCTCTTCTTGTTCTTCTTCTACTTCTTCTTCTTCTTCTTCTTCATTTTATTTTTGTTCTTCAACTACTACTACTACTTCTTGCTCTTCTTCTTCTTGTCCACCTTCTTCTTCACCGTTTTCTTCATCTTATTTCTCGGCTTCTTCTTCTTTAACTTCTACTTCTTCCCCTTCTTCGTCTTCTTCTTTTTCTTCTTCTTTTTCTTCTTCTTCTTCTTATTCTTCTCATTCTTCTTCTTCTTCTTCTTCTTCTTCTTCTACTTTGTCTTCTTCCTCTTCTTCTTCTTCTTCTTCTTCTTCTTTTTCAACTTCTCCTTCTTATTGAACTCTGCTTTTGTTCTTCTTCATCATCTTTTTCAATTTCTTCTCATCGAAGTATTCTTCTTCTTCTTCTTCTTCTTCTTCTACTTCTTCTTCTTCTTCTTTTCTTTCTTCTTCTTCTTCTTCTTCTTCTTCTTCTTCTTTTCCTTCTTCTTCTTGTTCTTCTTCTTCATGCTTTTCCTCTTCGTCTTCATCTTCTTCTTCTTCTTCTTCTTCTTCTTCTTCGTCATTTTCTTTTTCTTCTGCTTCTTTTTTCTTCTTTTTCTTCTTCTTCATGTCTTCTACTTCTACTTCTTCTTCTTCTTCTTCTTCTTCATTTCTTCTTCTTCTTCGTAATCTTCTTCTTCTTTCTCTTCTTTTTCTTCAACTACTTTGTCTTCTTCATCTTCTTGTTCTTCTTCTCCTTCTTCTTGTTGTTCGTCTTCTGTTTCTTCTCTTCATCTTCCTCTTTTTATTCTTATTCTTCTTCTTCTTCATCTACTACATCTTCTTCTTCTTCTTCGTCGTCTACTATTTCTTCTTCTTCCTTCATCGTTTACTTCTTCTTCTTCTTATTTGACTTCTTCTTTTTTCTTCATTGTCTTCTTCTTCTTCTTCTTCTTCATCTCATTCATCTTATTCTTCTTCTTTGTCTTCTTCTTCTTCCTTTTCTTCAACTTCTTCTTTCTCTTCTTCTTCTTCTTCTACTTCTTCTTCTTCTTTTCTGCTTCTTCTTCTTCTTCTTCTTCTTCTTCTTCTCCTCCTCCTCCTTCTTTTCCTTCTTCTTCTCCTTCTACTTCTTCTTCTTCATCTTCTTCTTCTTCTTCTTCTTCTTCTTCTCCTCCTCCTTTTGCTTCTTCTCCTTCTTCTTCATTTTCTTATTCTTCTTATTCTTCTACTTCTTTTTTCTCTTCTTCTTCTTCTTCTTCTTCTTCTTCTTCTTCTTCTCCTTCTTCTTCTCCTTCTACTTCTTCTTCTTCTTTTCCTTCTTCTTCTTCTTCTTCTTCTTCTTCTTCCTCTTTTCATCATCATCATCATCTTGTTCTTCTTCTTCTTCTTCTTCTTCTTCTTCGTCTTCTTGTAATTATTATTATTATTATTATTATTATTATTATTATTATTATTATTATTATTATTATTACTATTATTATTATTATTGTTGTTATTACTCCTCTTCATCGTCCTCTTCATCATCTTCTACTTCTACTTCTTCTACTTCATTCTCTTCTTATTCTTCGTATTTTTCTTCTTAATCCTCTTCTTCCTCTTCTTATTCTTCTTGTCCTTTTTCTTCTTATTCTTATTCTTCTTCTCCCTCTTTTTTTTCTTCTTCGTCTTCTTCTTATTCGTCTACTTTGTCTTCCTCTTCTATGTCTTCTTCATTGTCTCCTTCATCTTCTTCTTGTTCTTCTTCTTCTTCTTTCTTCTTCTTCTTCTTCTTCTTCTCCTCCTCCTTCCTCTCCATCTTTTCGTTCTCCTACTTCTTCTTCTAATTCTTTGACTTCTACTACTTTCTCTCCTTCATCTTCTTCTTCTTCTTCTTCTTCTTCTTTACTTCTTCTTCTTATTCTTCTCTTCTTCTTCTTATTCTTCCTCTCCTCCTTCTTCTTCTTCTTATTCTCCTTCTTCTTCTTCTTCATCTTCTTATTTCTCTTCCTCTTCTTCTTCTCCAACTTCTTCTTCTTCTTCTTCTTCTCCTTCTTCTCCTTTTCCTTCTTCTTCTTCTTCTTCTTCTTCTTCTTCTTCTTTTACTTTTTCTTCTTGTTCTACTTATTCTTCTACTTCTTCCACTACTTCTTCTCTTTCTTCTTCTTCTCTTCTTCTTCTTCTTCCTCTTCTTCTTCTTGATCTTCATCTACTACTTTTTCCACTTCATCGCCTACTTCCTCTTCTTCTTCTTCTTCTCCTTCTTCTTCTTCTTCTTCTTCTCCTCCTTCCTCTTCTCCCTCACCTTTTTGATTTTCTTCATCTTCGTCGAAGTCTTCTTCTTTTTCTTCTCCTTCTTCTTCTTTGTCTTCTTCTTATTCAACCTCTTCTTCTTCTTCTTCTTCCTCTTCTTCTTCAACTTTTTCTTCTCCTTTCCCTTCTTCATCGTCTTCTTTGTTGTCTTCTTCTTCTACTTCTTCTTGTTCTTGTTCTTCTTCTTCTTCTTCTTCTTTCTCTTGTTCTTTTTCGATTCCTTCTTCTTCTTCTTCTTCTTCTTCTTCTTCTCATTCTTCTTCTTTTTTGATATCTACTTCGCCTTCTTCTTCTTGTTCTTCTTCTTCTTCTTCTTCTTCCTCTTCTTCATTTTCTCATTCTTTGCCTTCTTCTCCTTCTTCTTCTTTGTCATCTTCTTCATCTTCATCTAAATCTTCTTCTTCTTCTTCTTCATCTTCTTCTTCTTCTCTTTTCTCTTCTTTTTCTTCTTCTTCTTGTTCCTCTTCTTCTCCTCCTTCTTCGTCTCCTTTTTCTTCTTCTTCCATGTATTCTTCTTCTTCTTCATCGTCTTCATCATCATCATCATCTTCTTCTTCTTCTTCTTCTTCGTCTTCCTCTACTTTATCTTCATCTTCTCCTTCTTGTACTTCTTCATCTTCTCCAAATTCTACTTCTTCTCGTCCTCCTCCTCCTCCTTCTTCTTCTTCTTGTTCTTATTCTTCTCCTCCTTCTCTTTCTTCATCATCATCATCATAAACAACTTCATTTCTTTTTCTTCTTCTTCTTCGTATTCTTCTTCTTCGTGTGTCTTTTACTCTTCTTCTTTTTCTCCTTCTTCTTTTTATACTTACTCTTCTTCTTCGCTTTCTTCTTACTATTCTTCCTCTTTGCTTTCTTCTTCTTCTTTCTCTTCTTATTCTTCTTCTTCTTTTTCCTTTACTTCTTAGTCTTTGCCTTGTTCTTCTTTTTCTTCTTTTACTTCTCCTTCTTATTCTTCTTAGTCTTCCTCTTGTTCTTCCACTTCTTCCTCTTTGTCTTCTCCTTTTTCTTCTTCTTCTTCTTTGTCATAATCTTTTTCTTCTTTTACTTCTTCTTGTTCAACTTCATCTACGTCTTCTTTTCCTTCTTCTTTGTCTTCTTGTCCTTCTTCTTCTTCTTCTTTGACTTGTTCTTTTTCTTCTTTTTCTTTGTATTCTACTTCTTCTTTATCTTTGTATTCTACTTCTTCTTTCTCTTTGTCACCTTCTTCTTCTTATTCATCTTCTTCTTCGTCATCTTCTTCCTCTTGATCTTCCTCTTTGTCCTCTTCTTCTTCTTCCTCCTCATCTTCTTCATCCTCTTCTTCTTCTTCTTCTTCTTCTTCTCTTTCTTCTACTCCTTGTTCTTTTTCTTCGCCTTTTCTCCCTCTTCCACTACTGCTTCTTCCTCTTCTTCTTCTGTTTCTTCATCTTCTTCTTGTTCTTCTTCTTCTTCATCAACTTCTTATTCTACTTTTTTTCATCTTCTTCTTTGTTGTCTATTTATAATTATTCTTCTTCAACTTTTCTTCTTTTGGTTCTTTTCCTTCTTCTTCTTCTTCTTCTTCTTCTGCTTCTATTACTTCTTCTTCATCATCTTCTTCTCCTTTTTCTTCTTCTTCATCATCATCATCATCTTCTTCTTCTTCTACTTCTTATTCTTCTTCTCCTTCTTGATCTTCTTCTTCTTATTATTCTTATTCTTCTTTTTATTATTATTATTCTTCTTCTTCTAAATCTTCTTCTTCTTCAACTTCTTCTTCTTCTTCTTATTTTTCTTCTTCTTTTTCGTCTACTTCTTCTTTGTTTTCTTCTCATTCTTCTTCTTCTTCTTCCTCTTCTTCTTCTCCTTCTTCGTCGTCGTCATCGTTTTCTTCTACTTCTTCTTTTTCTTCTTGTTCTTCGTCTTCTTCATCTTCTTTTCTTCTTTGTCTTCTTAATCTTCTTCCTCTTCTTCTTCTTCTTCTTTATTATCATCTTGTTCTTGTTGTTCTTCTTATTCCTCTTCTCTGTTTTCTTCATCTTCTTCCTCTTTTTCATCATCATCATCATCTTCTTCTTCTTCTTCTTTATCATCATCTTCTTTTTATTGTTCTTCTTCTTATTCCTCTTCTTTGTCTTCTTCATCTTTGTCTTTTTCTTCTTCTTCTTCTTCTTCTTCTTCTTCTTCTTCTTCTTCTTCTCTTCCTCTTCTCCTCCTCCTCCTCCTTCTTCTCCTCCTCCTCCTCCTTCTTTTACTTTTTTGTCTTCTTAATCTCCTTCACCTTCTTCTTCTCAATCTTCTTCATCATGTTCTTCTTCTTCTTCCTATTCTTCATCTTCTTCTTCTTTTTCTTCTTCATCATCTACTTCTTCTTCTTCTTCTTCCTTCTTCCTTCTTCTTCTTCAACCTCTTTTTCTTCTTCAACCTCTTCTTCTTCTTCTTCTTCTTCTTCTTCTTCTTCTTCTTCTTCTCCTTCTCCTCCTTCTTCATTTTCTACTTCGTCTTCTTCTTCTTCTTCTTCCTCGTTTTTATCTTCTTCTTTTTCTCCTTCGTCTTTCTATTCTTGTTCTTTGTCATCATCAACATCATCTTCTTCTTCGTCTTTTTCTTTTTCTTCTTCTTCTTCTTCAACTTCTTCTCCTTCCTCTTCTTCTTCACCTTCTTTTTTCGCATCTTTTCTTCTTCTTGTTCTTCCTTTACTTCTTCTGCATCTTTTTCTTCATCTTCACCTCCTCCATCATCTTCATCTTGTTCTTCTTCTTCTTGTAATTCTTATTCTTACTCTTGTTCTTATTCTTATTCTTCTTCTTGATCTTCAACTTCTTCTTTTTCTTTTTCTTCCTCTTCTTCTTCTTCTTGTTCTTCTTCTGCTTCTTTGTCTTCTTCTTCATCTTCTTCTTCTACTTCTTCCTCTACTTTTTCTTTTTATTTTTCTTCTTCTTCTTCTTCTTCTTCCTTGTCTTCTTCTTCTTCTTCCTCGTCGTCATTATCTTCTTCTTCTTCTACTTCTTCATCGTCTTTTTGTTCTTCTATTTCTTGTTCCTCTTCTTTGTCTTCTTCTTCTTCCTCTACTACTTGTTCTTCATCATTATCATCTTCTTTTTCTTTTATTCTTCTTCTTCTTCTGATTCTTTTTCTTTTTTTGTCTTTTATTACTTCTTCTTCTTCTTCAACATTTTCTTCTTCTTTTTCTTATTCTTCCTCTTCTTCTTCATCTTCTTCTTAATCAACTTTTTCTTCTTCTTCTTCTTCTTCTTCTTCTTCCTTCTCCTTCTTCGACTTCTTCTTCTTCTTCGTCTTTTTCTTCTTTTTCTTCTTCTTCTTCTTCTTCTTCTTTTACTTCGTCTTCTTCTTCTTCTTCTTCTTCATATTCTTCTTCTTCTTCTTTGTCTTCATCCTCTTCTTCTTGTTCTTACTCTTCTTCTTCATCCACTACTTCTCTTTCTTCTTCGTCTTCTTCTTCTACTTTCTCTTCCTCTTCTTCTTCTTCTTCTTCTTTCTCTTCTTCTTCTTTCTCTTCTTCTTCATTTTCTTCTTCTTCTTTCTCTTGTTCTTCTTCTCCTTCTTCTTCTTTTTCTTCTTCTTCTACTCCTACTTCTTCTCTCTCTTCCCCTTCTTTCTCTTCTTCTTCTTCTTCTTCTCAATACTCTCCTTCTTCTTCCTTTGCTTTTTCATTCTTCTTGTATTACTTCCACTTCATCATCATCATCTTCTTCTTCTTCTTTTTCTTCTTCTTTTTCTTATTTTACTTCTTCTTCTTCTTCTTCTTCTTCTTCCTCTTCTTCTTCTTCTTCTTCTTCTTCATCTTCATCTTTTTCTTCTTCTTTGTCTTATTCTTCTTCTTCTTCGACTTCTTCTTCTTCATCGTCTTCTTCTTCTTCTTCTTTTTCATCTTCTTCTTCTTCGTCTTCTTCTTCCTCTTTGTCGTCTTCTTCATCTTCTTCTTCTTCTTCTTCTTCTTCGTCTTCTTATTTTTCTTCGTCTTCTTCTTCTTCATCATCTTCTTCTTCTTCTTCTTCTTTGTCTTCTTTTCTTCTTCTTCGTCTTCTTCTTCTTCATGTTCTTCTTCTAATTCGTCTTCTTCTTCTTCTTGTTCTTCTTTTTCTTCTTCTTCTTCTTCTTCTTCTTCTTCTTCATCTTCTTCTTTTTCTTCTTCATCTTCTTCTTCGTCATCTTGTTCTTCTTCTTCTTCTTCTTCTTCTGCTTCTTCTTCTGCTTCTTCTTCTTCTTCTTCCACCTCTTCTTCTTCTTCTTTTTTGTCCTTCTCTTCTTCATCTTCTTCTTTTTCTTCGTCTTCTTCACGTTCTTCTTCATCTTCTTCTTCTTCTTCTTCTTTGTCTTCTTCTTGCTCTTCTTCTTGTTCTTCTTCTTCATCATCATCATCATCATCTTCTTCTTCTTCTTCTACTTCTCCTTCTTCTTTTCTTCTTCTACTCTTCTTGTTCTACTTCCTCTTCCTCATCTTCTTCTTCGTCTTCTTCATCTTCTTCGTCTTCTTCTTCTTTTTCTTCTTCTTCTTCTTCTTCTTCATCTTCTTCTTCTTCTTCTTCTTCTTCTTCTTCTTCTTCTCCTTCTTCTTTTTGGTCCTTCTCTTCTTCTTCTTCTTCTTCTTCTCTGTTTTCCTCTTTTTCATCATCTTCCTCTTCTTCTTCTTCCTCTTCTACTTCTTCTCGTACTTGATCTTCTTCTTCTTCTTCTTCTTCTTCTCCTTCGTCTTCTTCTTCTCCTTCATCTTCTTTTTCTTATTCATCTTTTTCTTCATCGTCGTCTTCTTCTTCTTCTCATTCTAGTTCTTCTTATTCTTCTTCTTCTTCTTCTTCATTTTCTTCTTCTACTACTTTCTTCTTCTTCTTCCTCTTCTTCTTCTTCTTCTTCTTCTTATTCTTTTTATTCTTATTCTTCTTCTTGTTCCTCACCTACTTCTCCTTCTTCTTTGACCTCTTCTTCTTATTTTTATTCTTCTTCTTCTTCATCATCATCATCATCTTCTTCTTCTTCTACTTCTACTTCTTCTTCTTCGCCTCCTCCTCCTCCTCCTCTTCCTCCTTGTTTTTTTTCTGTCCTTATCTTCTTCTTCTTCTTCTTGGTCCTTTTCTTTTTCTTCTTCTTCTTCTTCTTCTTCTTCTTCTTCTTCTTTTTCTACCTTTTCTTCTTCTCCTTCTTCCTCTTCTTCATCTTCTTCCTCTACTTCTTATTCCTCTTCTTCTCACTTTTTCTCTTTCTTTTGCTTCTTCTTCTTCTTCTTCTTCTCCTTTGTCTTCTTATTATATTATTATTATTCTCCTTCTTCTTCTCCTTCTTCTTCGTCACCTTCTATTTCTTCTTCTTCTTCTTCTTCTTCTTCTTCTTATTTTTCTTCTTCTTATTCTTCTTCTTCTTCTTCTTCTTCTTCATTTCCATAATAGCCTTAGTTTTTTTCTTATTTTGTCCTTCTAGGAAGTGCTCTTTAAGACGAGTCCAAAGTTGTTTAGTTTGAAATTTTCAAAGCTCTAAGGAATTAATTATTAATTTATACAAATCTAGAATAAATTCGTAACATTTAGTGTGGATTTGTAATTTTGTAAATGTCAGCATAGCTGAAGTTTGTTTTGGCAGAAGGTATATTTGCAATTTTAAAGATGTTGGCTATGTTGGGTAAATGTGCAATTTTAAGAATTTTAGGGTTGGCCTATCTCTCTGGGTGGAGGATCTATTTGCAAAGAACGAATTTGGAATGTGTGTTATGCAAATAATCCGTTCTCGAGTCTTCTTGCATTCATTTCACAAGAGTTCAAGAAATTTCAGTCAAGGGCATAAAAGTTGACTAGGGTGTGTTTTGAAAAGTACTTTTACAAAAACTAACCCAGCTATGAGGAAAGCATTTGAAAAGTGCTTCTGCGAAAACACGGGTACTGGGAGATTGTTGGAGTGCGAGGTTTTGGAAAAACGTGACTGTAGCAAGAATTCCATTAGTGCGTGATTTTTGACAACCATCGTCGTGCTCTTAGAAGATTTCCGTAAAGTCTATAAGGTGTTAGTGACGGTTAACGAGGATTCTGTGAGTTCTAGTAAGCAAAAGTGACGGTTGACTAGGATTTTTTCGTATGGACATCAAGAAGAGATAGATAAATTCCTCACCTTGTGATATTGCATATTAATTTATATTTTGACATGGTTTTCTTATTATATCACATGGTGTTTTGGTTGTTGTTATTTATTTCAATTTCATAAAAAATAAAAAATGAAGTATGGTAAAAAAAGAAATAAGAGGGTAAAGAAAGAAATAATAAGGAACAAAATTGGATTTTGATATGGCTCAATTTTCTTGATTAATGTTTGAAAAAATGATAGCAAGAAAAAGGGATTCCAGAGAACATCTCACCACTAGGCCAAGCATGTGGGATTGTAGGGTATCAATCTTCATATCAAATATCTTCCTAGTGTTATGTGCTATGACTCTATGATAATTTACACCAGGCCCAATGCCTTGGATCACAAGGTATAGGCACTATACCTGCTTAGTGGCACTAGGTCCAGCGTGTGGGATTGTAGGGTATCGACTTTCGGATTAGATATCTACCTTGTGTTATGTGATAGGTTGGATACTAGCTGGATGTCACTTCTTGGTGATGATTGGATCGATAATAGATAATGCATCCAAGGGAATTAGGCCTGGTAATAACACAGCTATAATCGAAAATAATAAGGAACTCATATTTCTTTTGGTTTTTCATCTAGTTTTATATATGACATCTTGTATGGTTTTAGTTTTAGGCATTTGATTCATCTTCACTATTCATGGTACATCTTTTTATTTACATGGTTAATTATTGTTGATTTATCTATTGAGATCTGTTAAAATCTCGTTAGTGTTTACATCATAGGTCATGCATCCCATGTATCCACAACATCGAGAGTTGAGAAAGTTGATAATATAGAAGAGCCCTTTTCACCAGATGTATAAGAGAGGAGAGATTTTGGTGTGAGCAAACTTTTAAAAAATATTTTTTTTATATTTTTGGATTTTAGGTCACTATGTAAATATTTTAGTTCATTTCCATATTTGTTTTTGAAATGGGTTAAAATAGAAGTTGGGGTTTGCCTCACCGTCAAGTCCCTACCTTAGGTTTTTGTTCCTTATCCTCACTCAATGGTGTAATAGCGAAAAATCTCTAAAGTTTTGTTTACCTAATGGTAGTTGTTTGAGGTAGGGGCCTGATAATTTGGCATCAGAGCTTTGGTTCAAGAATAAGTGGGAAATAAGAGTGAGGATACTAGCACAATATATGCATTACAACTGTAGTGTTACTTTTTGCTAAGACGTTAGTTGTCAAATATCTTATGTGGTTTTATAGGATTGTGATATACTCCAAACCAAGGAAAGACCTAAATCTGAAAAATATAGATAAGGGTAAAGAAAAAGAGCAGTAAGGAGATACGTAATAGGAATTAGCATAAACCTTAGTCTCTTTGTTGCAATCAATTGGAAGCATTGGTAGCCATTAAGGAGAGGTACCTATCGACTTGACCAATTTTAGCAAATGTGTCCCCCTTTTTTTTGCTAGGGATGAGGATCCTATAATTGTGAAAACTAGTTAGAGCAAATGAATATTATCTTTGTGTTGCCCAGATTACAAAAAGATGGCCTTGGTAGTTTTGGTATTTAAAGATGCTGTCGGACTGTGGTGGAATTGTCGACATCGGCTTCAATTTTTAAGCCAACTAATGAAGGACATCTCCTAGGAAGGATTCACAAAAGAATTTGAGCAATGGTATATGCCCCTTTTGATCAAAGCCAAAATGAGGGAGGAGTTGAATAATCTTAAGCAAGGTAATATGTCAATTACCACGTATGAAATCAAATTCTCCGACCTGGCTAAATATGTGCCTCATTTAGTAACACTCGAAGAACAACTATGTTACATGTTTCGACGAGGCTTACGGGATGAAATTCAGCAATTTAAGTAGCAGTCCGATCAATAAACTATGTAGAATTACTGGAGCTGCCCACACGGTTGAGTTGGAACTCAGTTTACTAGTAGTTAGTAAAGAAGAAGAGAAGAAAAGATTTGATTCTCAACAGTCTCCATTTAGATTCATAGGAAAAAGAGATAGTCCTAGTTTTTCAAGAGGAGAACTTCTACTTATTTAAGATCTACTAGGTTTAGACCATATGAATTGAGCACTACCAAAGTTAGTTTGAGTTCAAGTGGAACTTGTAGATCTAGGAAATGTGAAAAATGACATAAATGAGAATATAGATCAGAGTCTATTAGACCAATCAGATGCTATATATGCAAAGAAACAAGACATATTACTAGAGATAGCCTAAACATTTTAGAATTTAAAATTTTCACTGTTTCAACTAGTGTAGATAGGGATGATGCAAGTGCAGGTAGAGGCCACGGATCTACGATGACTTCAGGTGCTACGGTTAGAGGTGGAGCGACAAGAAGGGGAGGTTAGACGCTTACTTATTCGATCACTCAGCAAGATGCTCTGCACTCTACTGACGTTATTATAGGTATGCTAGTGTTATACAAATTACCTATTTCTGTACTCTTTGATTTTGAAGCCTCACATTCTTTTATATCTAATGACATCATTATAGGTATACTAGAGTTATACAAATTACCTATTTCTATACTCTTTGATTATGAAGCCTCACATTCTTTTATATCCATTAATGCATCGAGGCAAATAAATATCTTATTACACTCCATGAAAGATCTATTAGTAGTAAAATGCGGCTGGAAATAGTATCAGTGTAGAAAAGTTTATTACAGATGAGATAGACATCAGAGGAAAGAAATTCTTAGTATTGCTACAAATCCTACCTCTGACGAAATTTGATGTAATTCTTGGCATGGATTGGTTGGTTGAGCATAAAGTAAAAATAGATTGCTATGAAAAGAGGATTGAAACCCCAATCCTTGGAGAAGATAAATTAATCTATTTTAGCCAAGGGAGAAAAATTCCTATCATAGTTATGCTTAAAGCCCAAAAGCTACTTAAGAAAGGATGTGAAGGGCGTCTGGTATCCATTGTGAAATTGGATAGATAATTTTGTCAACCCTCAGAAGTATCGATAGTTAAAGAATATTTGGATGTTTCATTGAAGAATTATTAGGATTACTCTCGAATAGGAAAATTAAATTTGAAATTCGATAATTCTGGTGTTGTTCTAATTTCAAAATCTTCCTATCATATGGCACATGTGGAACTACAAGAAATCAAAATACAACTACAATAATTATTGGACAAAGGATTTATTAAGCCAAGTGTGTCCCCATGGGGGCACCTATCTTATTTGTGAAAAAGAAAGACAATAGTCTTCGTATGTGTGGTGACTATCAAGAAATCGATAAAATCACTATCAAGAACAAATATCCTTTGCCACTTATTGATGAGTTATTTGATCAGTTGTATGGAGTAATTGTATTTTCCAAAATTGATCTGTGATCTGGATATCATCAATTAAAAATCAAGCAGGATGTTCCGAAGACAGCTTTTAGAATCAGGTATGGACACTATAAATTCTTAGTATTACAATTTGGGCTAACGAACCAACAACCTTAAAGGATTTAATGAATTGAGTGTTCAAGAAATATTTAGACCACTTTATTATTTTCTTAATGATGATATCCTAATTTATTCCAAGTCTTTGCAAGAATATTATAAACATTTGCATTTAAGATTACAGACTTTGAGAGGAAACCAATTATATGCCAAATTGTTGAAATATGAGTTTGGTTATGTAAAGTTATTTTCTTAGGACATGTCAGTGTAGAAGGGATCTCTATAGATCCACAAAAGATTTTGGCTTCCATAGATTGGCCAAGACCTACAACCGTGATTGAGATAAGAAGCTTCTTGGGAATGGCCAGATATTACAGGAAGTTTGTCAAGGGTTTTTCTCAGATTATCGCACCATTAATCAAGAGAATAGCTTTCAAATACTAAAAAAGAAATTAATTATAGCTCCAATTCTAGTAGTGCTAGAAGGCACAAAGGATTATCAGATATACAGTGATGCCTCATTGTAAGGGCTAGGCTATGTATTGATGCAACATCACAAGGTAATTGCCTTTGTATCTAGATACCTTAAATCACATGAAAAGAATTATCTTATGCATGATTTGGAGCTAGTAGCTATAATTTTTTTTATAAAAATTTGGAAACATTACTTATATAGAGTTAAATGTATGATATTTACTGATCATTAGAGCTTAAATATATCTTCACTCAAAAAGAATTAAATTTTAGGCAAAGAAGATGGTTAGAATTTTTTAAAGATTATGATGTAGATAGACTATCATGGATTAAGGCCTATAGGGGACTACATCAGGGTTGCCCCCTATCCCTATACTTGTTCACCTTGGTATCAGAATTTTTCTCTATGTTGGCACATAAGTATGAGACTTATGCATTACTCGACTTTAGATTCACCTCCACTGGCCCCATTATTTTGCACATTTTATATGCTAATGATGTTATTATCTATGCACTTGGTTTACATAAGTCTATGTCTACTATTAAGAAGATGCTCCATAAGTTCATAAGCTTGCTGGGCTCAATGTTCATCATGAGAAATCTAGAATTTTCTTTAGTAGAGGTATGAAGAAGAGAAGGATGATGCTTGTGTTCTCTAAGCTTGGTATCCCTAGGGGAAATACACTCTCCTATTTGGGTATTCTTATTTCAACCAGGCTATTCAAGAAAGTGGATTTCAATTTTTTGATTCAGAAAATTGAGTATCAATTTGCTAAATGATGGGTGCACCCCCTCTCCTTGGTTGGAAGGATACTATTGATCAAGGCTATATTGGAGTCGTTCCCTAATTTTGTGATGAGCCATTGTGTGGTTCCACTTGGGGGGTGAAGCAGATGGAGCAATTGATGAGGATATTCTAATGGTGTGGCATGAGAATGGCTCATGCTATCCATGATGGAGATTGGGACACTATCACGCTCCCAAAGGACATGGGAGGCCTTGGTTTACTTGAACTCAAGATCTGGCGTTATGTATTGGCCATGAAGCATTGCAAGAGACTTTTGCACGTGAGGAAATACTTTGGGTAGATATCATGAAGACAAAGTACCCTTTGGGCAAAAACCCCTGCAAGGTCCCTAGGAGTGCGTCTCATGCAGGTAGGCTCTTGTTGGAGGCCTTCCTAAAACACTCTGAGGGGTTTCATTTGGAGGATAATGGATGGAATGTGTATTGATTTCTATGAAGATAATTGGTTGAGATTCCTACCAATAAAATGGTGGCCCACATTTATTAACATGAAGGCCTCATGGCCAAAGTACGTGGGGGAGTACATGCTGAGGCCGTGGAAGTGGGACAGGGATTCCATTGCTTACTGGGCGAACCCCTTATTGAAGGACAGAGTCCTGTCTTGCCATGGGGTCACAATTGCGGGAATGATGAGCTTCTTCAAGTGCATACCGAATCCCCTAAGGTCTCTTCTGCCAAGTTCTACCAGGCTCTCATCGCTTCTAAGAAAACTGATAATGCTCGACCTACTCCAACGTCTCGTGATCACCTTGCTTGGATATGGAAGCTGAAAGTCATGCCTCGGATCCATACTTTCTTTTGGTAAGTGGCTAGAAATCTTGTTCCTACGGTGGATTGGCTCACAAGAAGACATTTGACTGACTATAGCATTTGTAGTTGGGGCTGTGATGTGGTTGAGACACTGCAGCACGCGTTCTGAGACTGTGTTGCGACAGCAGTATCTGGGAGGACCCTGTGTTGTGTGCCTGTGCTGAGGCATTAGGCATCTACTGTGGTGTGTGCACGTGGGCGTGCATTGGCTTCCTCTTTTTGGACCACTTCCTCTCCCGTGCCACACAGCCTGGCACGATGCACGGTATCTCCGTGGCTCATTTAGCCATTGTGGCCTCTACCTTGTTCTATATTTGGGAGAATAGAAACTGTTGGGTGCATAAAGAGACCACCCTTAGTAATATAATGCTAATTCAAAGGATCAAATTAGAAAGCACTGCCACTATAAAGCTCATTAATCATCATCCTTTTACGTCCATTAGGAAGTTCAACCCCTTGGCGCCCTTGGTAACAAGTATTTTGCTTCCCCCTCCAACGAGCTAGATTATGATCAATTGTGATGCTGCGATGAAGAATGAGATAGCTGGTATTGGCCTTGTTGTCTTTGGCCATCAGGGGAGGCCCAAGCACATTGTGGGGAAAGGATTCATTTCGCAAGTAAGTGATGCTTCTGAGCTTCTGGCTATCATGGATGCCATGGTATTTATCATGAAAAAACTCAAGGATTATCCTACCTTTGAGA
>JAIUJO010002899.1:10000-17500 GCA_023846275.1 Vanilla planifolia | reverse complement strand
GCGTTGGATCCGGGCACGTAATCGAACGGCACGGATTAATCACGCGATTACCGTTTACGCGATTTAATCCCGTGCGTAGGATCCGGGCGCTGAATGAACGGCGTCGATTAAACGGCCGTTCAATTTTGATCTGGGGCATTGGATCCGCATGCTGAACGAACGACGCCGATTAACCTTGCGAAACAGCCGTTCGAAACAATTCTCGCCCATTGGATCTAGCGGGCTTGATCTGCGCCTTTGGATCCTGCCGAAGTTATAAGATGGGATTTTTAGTCCCACACTATAGAAATGAATTGGCGTATCACTTTATAAAGAATTTGCACCCTGTAGCTTTCGAGCCTCTGTGGGGCTGGCTCCCCCTTCCTTGACCAGGACTTGATCACCTGGTTCGGGTTGACTTAGCCAAGCATTGTTCATTGACCGTTGACCGCGCTGCAATTTGACCTAGCCGAGCTCCTCTCGACGGGCTTTGGGCGGGCTTGGCTTAGCCAGGCACTGTTGATTTGACCGTGGACCAGCGCTAGCCGAGCTCCTCTTGGCGGGCTTGGTGCGGCCTTTTCGGGTCAACCAAATTTTTATTTTTAGATTAAATTTTTAATTTCTAAAAGACCTGGACGAGCTGTTTTCCGCGCCGGGTCGACCCGCCCATTGCTTTAGTGCATTTTCCTGAGACTTCAGCTGTTTTTTTTGACGAATTTTTTTTGCCAAAAATTTGAATATAAGTGTATAAAAATAATTTATATTCTATAGTATTATAAGTTATTTAAATAGCTATGAAAAGAAATTCATGAAAAACAATTCCAAAATAATATTAAAAAATCAAATACCAATGTCTATACATTTTGTCAAATACGCTTGGCCCAAAAATCAAAATTCAGTATTAAATAATTTTATAATATTTTTAAGTGTTAATACTACTAGTGTGCCTCATAATCTCAAAGTTTGGACATATCAAATTCAAGAGAAATAAAAAGAAATTCAATTATAAAAAATCTTGTGCATGTCTCAAATTTCCTTGAAGTATGTCATGACCTCAAGGCCCTTGGAGACCATTATTTTAGATATTTAAAATACACGGCTTGATTTAATTAATTATTAACAATTTTACTTAAAATCAAGCCCAAATAAAATATACACATTTATGCTTGACTCATCAAACACAAGGGTGTAACAATCTCCCCCTTTTGATGATGGCAAGACATAAATGTTTTAAATAAAAATAAGTGTTTAAAATACAATTCTTAGGGAGAAAAATATGCTCCCCCTATCTTGATGCTCCCCCTCACTTCTAACTATTCTCCCCCTTTGACACTATCAAAAGGGAGTGAATCCTAAGCAATGTCTAAAAGTCTAAAATTCTTAAGTTATAAGATCTCCAAATTTTTACACTTGCTTGTTCTTTTATACTAATAAAATATAAATATGTACAATTAGTAAACCATCTCCTAATGATCAAATCCTTTGGACATGAGATTGCAAATTTCTATCCTCTAAGTAAATTGCCCCCTTTTTTTAAAAAAATATTTTCTTCATTCTTATTCAAATCTAAGTTCTTTACTAATTTTATTTCATCTTTTAAATACTTCTCACTAACTAGTTGGATAGACTCATCAAACATAACATGTATTATTTTCTTTACCCTATGATTCTAGGTTGAAGACTCGATATGCTTTTCTAATACATGAATATGTAGATTTTGATTATATAGGGTGTCAAATCTAAATTAGAAGCATATCACTAAATTAAATCATCAATTTAAATTTTCTAAATTTTCTAGACTTATCCTAGAATGTCTCCAAATATTTTGGAGACCTTCTCTTTCCAGTCTTCTAAGTCAAGCTCTTAGGAACCCAAGAAAACTTGGGTACCCTAAATGGTACTTGTATGTTCTCCTTTTTAATAATCCATCTAACATTTTGTGTTTGTGTATACATATTTCTTCTAAAGAAACAATCTTTTACAGTATGTCCAGGTTTACAACAATAAAAACAAACAATGTTTGATGGTCTAGGCCTACTCAAATTTCTAGGTTTTTTGAAATTGAAAGCATGTGAATGATAATAAGCATTTGATGCATGTGTATTTTTATTTTCTCTAGGCATGCTCAAAAGATTGTATTTTTTCTTTTAAGACTGAAATATCATGCTTCAAAGAAGTATTTTCAATAATAGGGATGCCTTTCATCACATAATATGTTGATTTTCTTATCTTTTCTTTTCATCTTCTTTCATGACAAAATCAAGCAATCAAGCTTTTCTTTATACCTTTTTTTTTAATTTTTTATATGCACTCATTAAGGAAGTTAATGTATTCATAATTTCAATGTAATTATTTTTAAGAGTATCTCTTCTCCAAGAGGCTTACCTCATTTTCTTCTTCTTCTTCACTTGAGGATGTTGAGGAAGCCTCATTTGCCATAAAGCAAATCATTCCTTCTTCTCCTCCACGTGAGCTTGAAACCTCTGAATCTTTGGAAGCACTCCATGTAGCTTGGAAAGCTTTCTTTTTCTTCAAGCTCTTCTTCTTCTTCTTCTTTTCCTCCTTCAAATGCTTGTCCTTGAGTTTTGGACATTCTGGTTCAATATGACCAATTTGACCACACTCAAAGCATGTTGGTGGCCTCTTCCTCTCCTTGTTGCTCTTCTTCTTCCATTTCTTGTTAAGAAAACTTTTTGCCAAATTTTTTACTAAACCTTTAACATGAGACTTACCTCATCTTCTAAATCCGTGGAAGAGGTAAAAGCAGAGTCTGAATCATATTTGGTGGCTTTAAGGACCATAGGTTCTTCTTTCTTCCTTTCATGCTTTAACTTGCTTGTAGAAGCCTCTTCTGTAAGTCTCCTTGACATTTCTATTTCAGTGGTAAGAAGTTCTCCAAGGAGTTCATCCAATGAAAGTTTGCTAAGATCTTTAGTGGCTTTAATAGCCGTTGCAAGTGGATCAAATTCCTTTGGAAGGATTCTCAAAATTGTCCTGGTGGTTGTTCTATAAACACATCTTCTTCTATTATCCCATTCAAGAAAGCACTTTTTACATCCATTTGAAACAGCCTAAAGTTTTTATAACATGAATATGCTAGAAGTAATCTAATTGCTTCTAACCTAGCTACTGGTGCAAATGAATCCTCAAAATCAATACCTTCTATTTGACAATATCCCTTAGCAACAAGTCTAGCCTTATTCCTAATTATTACACCATTTTCATCTAATTTATTTTTATAGACCCATCTAGTACCAATTACTTGTTGATCACTAGGTCTTGGTACTAATTCCCAAACTTGATTTCTTTCAAATTGGTATAACTCTTCATTCATAGCTTGAACCCAATAATCATCTATAAGGGCTTCTTCTATAGAACTGGGTTCAAAAAATGACACAAATGCACTATAATCTATATCTCTAATTGAAGCTCTAGTCTTCACTCCTTGGTTCACATCTCCTATAATCAAATCCTTTGGATGTGAGGTTGCAAATTTCCATCCTTTAGATAAATTATTTTATTTTTCTTTTTCTCTTTCTATTTCTAGATTTACCATTTTTTATTTATCTAAATCTAGATTCTTTACTAATTCTATTTCATCTTCTAAATGCTTTTCACTAACTAGTTGAATTGTCTCATCAAACACAACATGCATTGTTTCCTCTATTTTATGTGATTCTTGATTAAAAACTCTATATGCTTTTCTAATTGATGAATACCCTAAAAAGATTCCTACACTTGCCTTCTCATCAAACTTTCCTAAGTTTGCTCTCTCATTTTTAAGAATAGTGCACTTACAACCAAAAACATGAAAATAACTAAGATTTGGTTTCTTCTTCCTTTGCAATTCATAAGGAGTTTTCTTCAACTTTGGTCTCAAATTAACCCTATTTATGATGTAACACACCGTGCTAATAGCTTCGGTCCAAAAGTATTTGGGTAAGTTATATTCGGCTAACATGGTTCTACCCATCTTAACTAATGTTCTATTCTTTCTTTCTACAATGCCATTTTGTTGTGGTGTATATGTTCATGTGAATTGATGTTTGATTCCTTTCTCTTTACAAAACTCACTAAAATATTCATTCTTAAATTCACTCCCATTATCACTTTGCATACAAATTAATTTTAGACTATGTTGTCTTTCTAACTCTCTAATCAAATCTTCAAAGTTCTCAAAGGCTTCATTTTTATGTCTAAGAAAAAACACCCAAGTATATCTAGAAAAATCATCAACTATAACAAATCTGTATTGTATTCCTCCTAAACTCAAAGGTTGTATTGGACCAAAAAGATCTAAGTAGATTTTTTCTAAAGGTCTACTAGTTGTTTATTCATTTTGAGATTTGAAAGAGGATTTAACTTGTTTTCCCTTTTGGCAAGATTCACACGACTCCCAATTTGACTTGCTTGGTTTTGGAAAGCCTCTAACTATATCTAATTTTGAAATCTTCTTCAAGGTGGAGTATCCCACATGGCCTAATCTTCTATGCCATAATGAATTCTCATTAGATTGGGTCACTAGGCATTCCAAATCACTAGCTTCTAGTTGTCCAAAACTAATTACATATGTATCACATTTTCTTTTACCTATAAGTAGTTCAACATTATTTTTCATGATTTTGCATGCTTTTGCATTAAAAATAATATCAAATCCATTATCACAAAGTTGACTAATACTAATCAATTAAATTCTAAGCCTTCTACTAAAAATACATTTGAAAGGGTAAAGTTTGTCGTACTTACATCTCCAATTCCTATTATTCTTTTCTTTGTGTTGTCTCCTAGGGTCACCTTCCTATTTGGACCCGATCTCAATGATTTGAATTTACTTTTGTCTCCAGTCATGTGTCTTGAGCATCCACTATCCAATACCCAAGATGTGGATTTCGATTTTCTCCTTGGTTTTGACTGTATAAGGTGTAAAATTTAAATTAGAAAGTATACCACTAAATGAAATCATCAATTTGAGTTTTCTAAATATCCTAGACCTATCCTAGAATGTCTCCAAATAATTTGGAGATCTTTTCTTCTAGTCTTTTAATTCATGCTCTTAGGAACCCAAGAAACCTTGGGTTGAACCCTAAATGGTACTTGCATGTTCTCTTTTTTAATAATCCAATATTTTGTGTTTGTGTATACATATTTCTTCTAAAGAAGCAATCTTTTATAGTATGTCCAGGTTTACAACAATAAAAACAAACAATGTTTGATGGCCTAGGCATGCTCAAATTTCTAGGTTTTTTGAAATTGAAAGCATGTGAATGATAATAAGCATTTGAAACAAGTGTATTTTTATTTTCTCTAACATGCTCAAAAGATTGTATTTTTTCTTTTAAGATTGAAATATCATGGTTCAAAGAAATATTATTAATAATAAGAGATGCCTTTTCATCACATATATGTTGACTTTCTAATCTTTTCTTTTCATCTTCTTTCATGACAAAATCAAGCAATTCAACCTTTTCTTTGTAATTCTTTTTTAATTTTTTATATGCACTCATTAAGGAAGTTAATGCATTCATAATTTCAATGTAATTATTTTCAAGAGTATTTCTTGTCCAAGAGCTTACCTCATTTTCTTCTTCTTCTTCACTTGAGGATGTTGAGGAAGCCTCATTTGCCATAAAGCAAATCATTCCTTCTTCTCCTCCACTTGAGCTTGAAACCTCCGAATCTTCGGAAGCACTCCATGTAGCTTGGAAAGCTTTCTTTTTCTTCAAGCTCTTCTTCTTCTTCTTCTTTTCTTCCTCCTTCATATGCTTGTCTTTGAGTTTTGGACATTCCAGTTTAATATGACTGATTTGACCACACTCAAAACAAGTTGGTGGCCTCTTCCTCTCTTTATTGCTTTTCTTCTTCCATTTCCTATTAAGAAAGCTCTTTGCCAAATTTTTAGTATTTTTCGTTTTGGGGTAAGGGCATCCGGGTAGTTGTGCAAAAGCCCCGGGTTTGAGTTGAGCCCGGTAAAAACTCAAGTAGGTTTGGGATTAGCCGTAGTAAAAATCCCAAGTAGGTTTGAGGTGAACCGTAGGAAAAACCTCACTTGTAATCGGTGCATTTAGTGAATTTTTCCCAACACCAGTTGGGGGTGGACGTAGACTCGTTTTTGAGTCGAACCACTTAAAAAATTTGTGTGTTCAACTCTCTCTAGTCTTGCTTAAAGGTTTTTAAGTTTAATTTCGAAATTCATAAATTTTTTAAATAATTTTATAATATTTTTAAGTGTTAATACTACTAGTGTGCCTCATAATCTCAAAGTTTGGACATATCAAATTCAAGAGAAATAAAAAAAAATTCAATTATAAAAAATCTTGTCCATGTCTCAAATTTCCTTGAAGTATGCGATGACCTCAAGGCCCTTAGAGACCATTATTTTAGACATCTAAAATACATGACTTGATTTAATTAATTATTAATAATTTTACTTAAATTCAAGCCCAAATAAAATATACATATTTATGCTTGACTCATCAAACACAAGGGTGTAACACTTCTTCCACTTCTTCTTCTTCTTCTTTTTCTTCTTCTAATTCTTCTTCTTCTTCTCCTTCTTCTTCTTTTGCTTCTCCTTCTGCTACCTCTTCTTCCTCGTCATCATCATCATCATCATCTTCTTCTTCTTCTTTTTCTCCTTCCTCTTCTTCTTCTTCTTCCACCTATTATTTTTCTTTTTCTTCTTCTTCTTCTTCCTCTTCCTTTTCCTTTACTTCTTCTTCTTCTTCTTCTTCCTCTTCATCTTCTTCTTCTTCCTCCTCCTTTTCATTATCATCATCATCTTCAACTTCTTCTTCCTCCTCTTCTTCTTCTTCTTCTTCTTCTTTCTTCTTCCTCATCTTCTTCTTCCTCTTCTTTCTTCTTCTTCTTTCTTCTTCTTCTTGTTCTTCTACTTCTTTTTCTTCTTATTCTTCTTCTTATTCTTCTTCTTATTCTTCTTCTTCTTCTTCTTCTTCTTCTTCATCTTCTTCTTCTGCGTCTTCTTCTTCGTCTTCTTTTTCTTCGTCTTCTACTTCTTCGTTTTCTTCTTCTACTAGTTCTTTGTCTTCTTCTCCTTCTTCACCTTCTTCTTCTTCTTCTTTGCCTTCTTCCTCTTCTTCTTCTTCATCTTCTTACTCTTCTTCTTCTTCATCTTCCTCTAATTCTTCTTCTTCTTCTTCTTCCTCCTGTGCTTCTGGTTCTTCTTCTTCTTCTTTTTATTCTACTTCTACTTCTCTTCTCCCTCTTCTTCCACTTCTTCTTCTTATTCTTATACTTCTTTTACTCAGCTTCTTTTTGTTCTTCCTCTTCCTTTTCTTTTTCTTCTTCCACTCCTTCTTCTTCTTCTTCTTCTTCTTCTTCTTTTCTTTTTGTTCTTTTACTTCTTCTACATCTTCCTCTCTTCTTCCTCTTCTTCTTCTTCTTCTACACCACCAACCTCTTCTTGTTGTTGTTCTTCTTCTTCCTCTTCTTCTTCTCCTTATTCGAGTTCTGCAACTTCATCTTTTTCATCTTCTTCTGCTTCTTCTACTTCTGCTTCTTCTA
>JAIUJO010002899.1:0-7500 GCA_023846275.1 Vanilla planifolia | reverse complement strand
AAGATGAAAATGAAGAGGAGGATGAAGAAGTGGAAGAAGATGAAGAAGAAGAGGAAGAAGAAGAAGAAAAAGAAGAAGAAGAAGAAGAGGAAGAAAAATAAGAGGAAGAAGAAGTAGTAGAAGAAAATGAAAAAAAAGAGGAAGATGAAGACGAAAAAGGAAAAGAAGAAGAAGAGGAAGAAGAGGTAGAAGTGGAAGAAGAGGAGGAGGAGAGACGTGGAAGAAGAGGAGGAGGACGACGAAGAAGAAGAAGAGGAAGAAGGAAAGGTGTTGATGATGATGAAAAAGTGGAAGAAGAAGAATAAGGGAAAGAAGAAGAACAAGAACAAGAAGAAGAAGACTAAGAAGACGAAGAGGAAGAAGAAGCGGAAGAGGAAAAAAGAAGAAGAAGAACAAGAACAAGGACGAGAAAAAGAAGAGGAAAAAGAAGAAGAAGAAAATCAAGCAGGAAAAGAAGAAAAAGAAAAAGAAGAAGTTATAGTGGAAGAAGTAGAAGAAGAAGAAGAAGAAGAACAAGAGGAAGGAAGAAGAGAAGGAGAGGAAGAAGAAGAAGAAGAAGAAGATTATGATGATGAAGAAGAAGAACAAGAAGTAGTGGAAGAAGAAGAAGAAGAAGAAGAAGAACAAGAAGAAGAGGAAGAAGACGAAGAAGAAGAATAGCAAGAATAAGAACAAGAAGAGGAAGAAAAAAAAGAAGAAGAACAAGAAGAAGTAGACAAAGAAGAGGAAGAAGAAGAGGAAGATGAAGAAGAAGAAGAAAAAAAAGTAGAAGAAGAAGATGTTGAAGAAGAAGAAGAAAAAGAAGAAGCAGAAGAAGAAAAAGAACAAGACGAAGAAGAAAAATAAAAAGGATAAGAAGTTGAAGAAGAAGAAAATAAAAACAGTAAAGGAGGAGGAGGATGAGGAGAAGAAGAATAAAAAGAAGGAGAAGAAGAAGAGGAGGAAGAAGAAGAAAGAGAAGAAGGAAGAAGAAAAAGAAAAAAGAAGAAGAAGAAGGAAAAGAAGAAGTAGTAGAAAAAGATGATGAAGAAGAAAAAGTAGAAGAAGAAGATGATGAAAAATAAGAAGAGGAAGAAGTAGAAGAAGATGAAAAAGAAGAAGAAAAAGAAGAATAAGACGAAGAAGAAGAAGAAGAAGAAGAAGAAGGAGAAGGAGAAGAAGGAGAAGAACAAGAAAGAGGAGGCGAAGAAGAAAAAGATGATGATGAAGAAAAAGTAGTGGAAGAAGGAGAACAAGAAAAAAAAGAATGAAAAGAAGTAGAATAAGAAGACGAAAAGAAGAAGAAGAAGAAGAAGAAGAAGAAGAAGAAGAAGAAGAAGAAAAAGAAGAAGAAGAGGAACAAGAGGAAGAAGAAGAATCAGAAGAAGAAAAAGAAGAAGAAGAGTAAGAAGTAGGAGAAGAAGAAGAAGAAGAAGAAGAAGAAGGAAAAGAAGAAGAAGAAGAAGAAGAACAAGAAGAAGAGGTAGTAAAAAAAGATGAAGAGGAAGAAAAAGAAGAGGAAGAAGAAGAAGAAGAAGAGGAAGAAGAAGAAGACAAAGAAGAAGAAGATAATTAAGTAAAAGAAGAAGAAGAAGAGGAAGAAGAGAAGAAGTGGAAGATGATGATGAAGAAGAAGAAGAAGAATAAGAAGAAAAAGAAGAAGAAAAGATAGAAGTAGAAGAAGAAAGAGATCAAGTGTCAAAAGAAGAAGAAGAAGAAGAAGAAGATGGAGATGAAGAAGAAGGAGAAGATGAAGAAGCACACGAAGAAGAAGAAGCAGAAGAAGGGAAAGAAGAAGAAGAAGGAGAGCAAGAAGAAGAAGAAGATGTAGAAGAAGAAGAAGAAATAGAAGAAGGAGAAGAAGAGAAAGATGGAGAAGAAGAGAAGGAAGAAGAAGAAGAAGAAGAAGAAGAAGAAGAAGAAGAAGAGGAGGAGGAAGATGAAGAAGAAGACGAAGACGAAGAAGAAGAAGAAGAAGAAGAAGAAGAAGAGGTAGAAAAATAGCAAGACAAAGAGGAAGAAGAGGAGGAAAAGAAAGAAGAAGGGGAATACGAAGAGGAAGAAGAAGAAGAACATGAAGAAGAAGAAGAAGAATAAGAAGAAGATGAACAAGAACAAAGAGAAGGGGAGGTGGAGGAAGAAGAGAAAGATGATGAAGAAGAAGAAGAAGATGATGATGAAGCAGCAGAAGAAGAAGTTGAAGAAGAAGAAGAAGAAAGAGAATGGGAGGAGGAAGAAGAAGAAGAAGAAGAGGGGGAGGAAGAAGAAGAAGAAGAAGAAGAGGTAGAAAAATAGCAAGACAAAGAGGAAGAAGGGGGAGGAAAAGAAAGAAGAAGGGGAATAAGAAAAAGAAGAAGAAGAAGAAGAAGAATAAGAAGAAAAAGAATAAGAAGAAGAAGAACATGAACAAAGAGATAGGGAGGTGGAGGAAGAAGAAGAAGATGAAGAAGAAGAAGAAGATGATGATGAAGCAGAAAGAAGATGATGATGAAGAAGAAGAAGAAAGAGAACGAGAGGAGGAAGAAGAAGAACAAGGAGATGAAGATAAAAGAGAAAAAAATAAGAAAGAGAAGTAGTAGAAGAAAAAGAAGAATAATAAAAAGTAGCAGTAGAACAAAATAGAACAAGAAGATGAAGATGAAGTAGAGGAAGAAGAAGAAGAGGAAGATGAAGAAGGAAAGGAAGAAGAGGAGGAGGAGGAGGAAGTGGAAAAAGAAGAAGGAGAATAGGAAGAAAAAGAAGTAGAAGATGTAGAAGAATAAGATGATGATGAAGAAGAAGAAGTAGAAGAAGGCAAAGAAGAGGAAGAGGTAGAAGAAGAAGAGGAAGAAGAAGAGGAAGAAGAAGAAGAAGATGAGGAAATGGAAGAAATAGAAGAAGAAGAAGAAGAATAAGAGTAGAAGAATAAGAAAAGGAAGTAGAAGAAAAAGAAGTAGAAGAATAAGAAAAGGAAGTAGAAGAAAAAGAAGTAGAAGAATAAGAAGAAGAAGAGGACGAAGTGGAAGAAGAGGAAGCGGAATAGAAAGGAGAAGGAGAAGGACAAGAAGTAGTTGTAGAGAAAGAAGAAGAAGAAGTGGAGGAGAGGAAGAATAAGAAGTAGAAGAAGATGAAGAAGAGGAAGAGGAGGAAGAAGATAATGTAGAAGAAGAAGTAGAAGAGGAAGCAGAAGAAGGGGAAGAAGCAGATGAAGAATAAGACAAGGAAGAAGAGGAATAAAAACAAGGAGAAGAAGAAAAAGAAGAAGAAGAGGAAGAAAAAGAAGTAGAACAAGAAGTATTAGTAGAAGAATAAGAAGTAGTAGTAGAAGAAGAGGAATAAGAAGAGGAGGAAGAAGAAGAGGAAAAAAAGATGAAGAATAGGACGAAGAAAATGTAGTGGACGAGGAAGAAGAAGAAAAAGAAAACGAAGATGTGAAGAGGCAGAAGAAGAGGAAGAGGTAGAAGAAAAAAAAGTAAAAGAAGAGGAGGATGAATAAGAAAGAGAATAGGAAGAACAAGAGGCAAAAGAAGAAGAAAAAGAAGAAAAGCACTAAGAACAAGAATTTGGAGAAGTAGAAGTAGAAGAAGAAGAAGAAGATGAAAAGGAAGAAGAAGAGACGAAGAAGAAGAAGTAGAAGAAGTAGATGAAGAATTATCAAAGAAGATGATGATGAAGAAGAAGAAGAAGAAGGAGAAGGGGATGAAAAGAAGAAGAAGAGGAAGAAGAAGAAGAAAAGAGACAGATGATGAAGAAGCAGAAAAAGAAGAAGAAGAAGAAGTAGAAGAAGAAGAAGAAGAAGAAGAAGAAGAGGAAGAGGAAGAAGCAGAAGAAGAAGATGTGGTAGTAGAAGAAGAACAAGAAGAAGGGAAATAAAAAGAAGAAGAAAAAGAAGTAGAAGAAGAAAAAGAAGGAGAAGAGGAATAAGAAGAAGAAGAAGATGAAGAAGAAGAGGGAGGAGGAAGACAAAGAAGAAGTAGAAGAAGAAGAAGAAGAAGAAGTGGAAGAAGAAGAAGAGGAGGAGATAGAAGAAGAAGAAGAAGAAGAAGAAGATGAAGAAGAAGATGAAGAAGAAGAAGAAGAAGGTAAACATGAAGAACAAGAAGAAGAACAAGGAGAAGAAGAAGAGGAAGAAGAGAAAATGATGAAGGAGAATAAGAAGAAGAAGAAGAATAAGAAAAAGTATAAGGAGAAAAATAAGAATTAGAAGCAGGAGAAGAAGAAGATGAAGAAGAAGAATAAGAAGAAGAAGAAGAATTAGAAGAAGAATTAGAAGAAGAAGAAGAAGGAGAAAAAAATAACACGATGAAGTAGTAGAAGGGGAAGAACAAGTACGAGAAGAAGTGGAAAGAAGAAGAGGAGGAAGAATAAGAAGAAGAAGAAGAAGAAGAAGAGGAAGAAGCAGAAGAAGTGGAGGAAGAAGCAGAAGAAGAAGACGAAGAGCAAGAGGAATAACAAAACGAGGAAGACGAAGAAGAAGGAGAAGAAGAAGAAGTAGAAGAAGAAGAAGAAGAAGAAGAAGAAGAGGAAGAGGAAGAAGCAGAAGAAGAAGATGTGGTAGTAGAAGAAGAACAAGAAGAAGAGAAATAAAAAGAAGAAGAAAAAGATGTAGAAGAAGAAAAAGAAGGAGAAGAGGAATAAGAAGAAGAAGAAGATGAAGAAGAAGAGGGAGGAGGAAGACAAAGAAGAAGTAGAAGAAGAAGAAGAAGAAGAAGTGGAAGAAGAAGAAGAGGAGGAGATAGAAGAAGAAGAAGAAGAAGAAGAAGATGAAGAAGAAGATGAAGAAGAAGAAGAAGAAGGTAAACATGAAGAACAAGAAGAAGAACAAGGAGAAGAAGAAGAGGAAGAAGAGAAAATGATGAAGGAGAATAAGAAGAAGAAGAAGAATAAGAAAAAGTATAAGGAGAAAAATAAGAATTAGAAGCAGGAGAAGAAGAAGATGAAGAAGAAGAATAAGAAGAAGAAGAAGAATTAGAAGAAGAAGAATTAGAAGAAGAAGAAGAAGGAGAAAAAAATAACACGATGAAGTAGTAGAAGGGGAAGAACAAGTACGAGAAGAAGTGGAAAGAAGAAGAGGAGGAAGAATAAGAAGAAGAAGAAGAAGAAGAAGAGGAAGAAGCAGAAGAAGTGGAGGAAGAAGCAGAAGAAGAAGACGAAGAGCAAGAGGAATAACAAAACGAGGAAGACGAAGAAGAAGGAGAAGAAGAAGAAGAAGAAACAGAAGAAGTAGAAGAAGAAGAACAATAAGAAGAAGATGAAGAAGAGGAAGAAGTAGCAGAAATAAAAAAGAGAAGTGGGAAAAGAAGAAGAAGAGGAACATGAAGAGGAAGAAGTAATGGAAAAAAAGGTAAGGAAGAAGAAAAAGAAGAAGACGAAGAAGAAGAAGAAGTGGAAGAAGAAGAAGAAGAAGTATTAGGAGTAAAGGAAGGCAAAGAAGAAGAAGAAAAAAGAAGAGGAGAAGAAGAAGGAGAAGAAGAGGAAGAAGGAGAAGGAGAAGAAGAAGAAGAAGAAGAAGAAGAAGAAGATCATGATGATGAAAGAGAAGAAGATAAAGAAGAAGAAGGATACGAAGAACACGACAAGAAAGAAGAAGAAGAAAAAGTAGTAGAAGAAGAATAATAAGAAGTAGAAGAAGAAAAAGATGAGGAAGAAGAAGAAGAGGAGGAACAAGATGAAGAAGATGAAAAAAAGATGAAGAGAAGCAAGAAAAAAATGATGAAAAGGTAGAGGAAGAAGAAGTAGAAGAAGAATAGGAAGAAGAAATAGAAGATGATGATGATGAAGAGGAAGAAGAAGAGCAAGAGGAAGAAGAAGAGCAAGAGGAAGAAGAAAAAGAAGTGGAAGAAGAGGAGGAGGAAGAAGAAGAAGAAGAGGAAGAAGAGAGGCAAAAGAAGAAGACAAGGAAGAAGAGGAGGTCGACGAACAAGAACAAGAAGAAGAATTTGGTGTAGTAGAAGAAGAAGAAGAAGAAGAAGAAGAAGAAGACGAAGAAGTAGTAGTAGTTTTTTAGTACTAGAAGAAGAAGTGGAAGAAGAAGAAGAAGAAGAGCAAGAAGAAGAAGAAGAAGAAGAAGAAGAATAAGAAGAAGAAGAAGAAGAAGAAGCAGAAGAAGAAGTCTAAAAAGGACAAGAATAAGAAGAAGAAGAAGATGAAGAAGAATAAGAAGAGGAGAAGAAGAAGAAAAACATGTAGAAGAAGTAAAAGAAGTGGTAGAATAAGAAGAAGAAGAAGGAGAAGAAGAAGTAGAAGAAGAAGAGTAGAAGATGAAGAAGAAGAAGAGGAAGAAGAAGAAGAAAAATAAGTAGATGTGGAAGCAAGAAGAGGAAAAAGAAGTGGAAGAAAAAGTTGAAGAGAAAGTTGAAGAAGAAGAAAAAGTAGATGATGAAGATGAAGAAGAAGAAGAAGAGTAAGAAGAAGAGAAGTAGGAATAGGAGGAAGAAGAGGAAGAAGAAGAAGAAGAAGGAGAAGAAGAAGAAGAAGAAGAAGAAGATTAAAAGAAGAAGAAGAAGAAGAAAAGAGGAAGAAGAAGAAGATGTAAATGATGAAGTAGAAAGAAGAAGAAGAAGAAGAAGAAGAAGAATGAGAAGAAGAAGAAGAAGAAGAAGAAAAAGAAGAGGAAGGAGAAAAAGAAGAAGAAGAATAATAAGAATAAGAAGAAGAAGAAGAAGAAGAAGAAGATGAAAAAGAAAAATTAGAAGTAGTAGAAGAAGGAGGAGAAGAAGAAGAAGAACATAATGAAGATGTAGAAAAAGAGGAAGAACAAGTAAAAGAGGAAGAGGAAAGAAGAAGACGACGAAGAAGAAGAAGACGAAGAAGAAGAAGAAAAATAATAATAATAGTAAGACGAAAAAGAAGGAGAAGAAGAAGAAAAAGAAGATGAAGAAGAAGAAGAAGAAGGATAAGAAGAAGTTAAAAAAAAGAACAACCAGAAGAACATGAAGAAGAGGAAGAAAGAGAAAAAATAAAAGGAGGAGAAAGAAAAAAAGAAGAAGCAGAAGGAAGAAGAGGAAGAAGAAGAAGAACAAGAGAAAGAAGAAGAAGAAGAAGAACTAGAAGAAGGCAAAGAAGAAGAAGAAGAAAGAGGAGGAGAAGAAGAAGATGAAGATGAAGAAGAAGGAGAAAAAGTGGAAGAAGTCAAAGAAGAAGAAGAAGATGATGATGATGAAGGAGAAGAAGATAAAGAAGAAGAAGAATAAGAAGAACGTGAAGTAGTAGAGGAAGAAATAGTCGTAGAAGAATAGGAAAAAAACAACAAGAGTAAGGAGAAGAGGAAGAAGAATAGGAGGAAGAAGAAGAGGAAGAACAAGACAAGGAACATGAAGGAGAAGAAGAAGTATTACATGAAGTAGTAGTAGAAGAAGCAGATGAAGAAGAAGAAGAAGAGAAAGGAGAAGAAGAAGAAGAAGAAGATAAAGAAGATAAAGAAGAAAAGAAGAAGTTGGAGAAGAAGAAGAAGAAAAAGAAGTAGTAGTAGTAGTAGAAGAAGAAGAAGAAGATGAGGAGGAAGAAGAAGAAGAGGAAGGAAGAAGACAAAGTAGAAGAGGA
>JAIUJO010003109.1:25000-27500 GCA_023846275.1 Vanilla planifolia | reverse complement strand
GTTCTTTTCTTCTTCTTATTCATCTTCTTCTTCTTCTTCTTCTACTTCTACTTTTCTTTTTCTTCTTCTTCTTCTTCTTCTTCTCCTACTCCTTCTCCTTCTTCTTTTTGTTTTTCTTCTTCTTCATCACCATCTTCTTATTCTTCTTCTTCTTCTTCTTTTTCCTCCTCCTCTTTTTCTTCGTTTTCTTTTTGTTCTTCTTCCACTTCTTCTTCTTCTTCTTCTTCTCCTCTTTTTTCTTATTCTAATTTTCCTCTTCCTTGTTCTTCTTCTTCTTCTACTTTTTCTTCTTCTCCTTCTCCCTCTACCTCTTCTTCTTCTTCTTCTTTCCCTTCTTCTTTTACTTCATCCCCTTCTTCTTCTTCTTCTAACTCTTCATCTCCTTCCTTTTCCTCTTCCTCTCTTTCTTAGTCTTCTTCTTCTTTTTCTTCCTCTTCTTCTTCTTCTTTTCCTTCTCACTTTTCCTTCTTCTTTTTCTCCTTCTACTACCTCTTCTTCTCTTTCTTTTTCCACCATTTCTTCTTATTCTTCTTCATCTTATACTTCTTCTTCTTCTTCTTCTTCCTCTTCTTCTTCTTATTCTTCTTCTTCATCATCATCATCTTTTCCTTCTTCTTCCACTTCTACTTCTTCTTCTTCTTCTCTTCCATTGTTTATTATTCTTCTACTTCTTTTAGTTGTTGTTCTACTTCTTCTTTTTCTACTGCTTCTTCATTTTCTACTTCTTCTTGTTCTTCTCCTCCTCCGTCTTCTTCTTCTCCTTCCTTGCCAGTTTCTTCTTTTTATCTTCATCTTCTTCTTGTTCATTATCTTGTTCTTCTTCTTCTTCATCTCCTTCTCCTTCTTGATCTTCTTCTTCTTCTTTATTTTCTTCATCAACTTAATCATCCTCTACCTCCTCCTCCTCTTCTTCCTCTTCTTCTTTTTTTTCTCTTCTTCTTCTTATTATTCTTCTTCCCCTTCTTCTTCTTCCTTTTCTCATTCTACTTCTTCTATGACTTCTTCTTCCTTGACTTCTTCTTGTTCTTGACCTTTCCTTTCTTCTTCTTCTTCTTCTTCTTCTTTTTCTTCTTCTTTTTCTTCTACTTCTTCTCACTCCTCTCCTACTTGTTCACCTCCTACTTCTTTTTCTTCTTCTTCTTATTATTTTGCTTCTTTATCTACTTCCTCTTATTATTGTTCTTCTTCTTTTTCTTCTACTTCACTACTTCTCATTCTTCTTCTTCATCATCTTTTTCTTCTTTATTTTGCTCTTCTTCTTCTTTTTCTTCTTCCTCTTCTTTCGCTTCTTCTTCTTCTTATTTTTCTTGTTCTTCTACTTCTTCTACTTCTACTTCTTCTTCTTTTTCTTCTTCTATTCTTATTCTTTTCTTCTTCTTCTTCTTCGCTTCTTCTTTTTCTTCTTCTTCTTCTTTAGCTTCTTCTTCTTCTTCTTCTCCTTCTTCTCCTTTCTTCCTTTTCTTCTTCTTCTTCTTCTTCTTCTTCTTCTTTAATTTCCTCTTCCTTTTTTTCTTCTTTTTCTTCATGTTCATCAACTCCTCCTCCTCCTCCTCCATCCCTTTCAACTTCTCCTTCTTCCTCCTCTTCTTTGTCCTCTACTTCTTTTTATTCTCCTCCTTCTTCATGTTCTTCTCCATACTCTTATTCTTCTTCTTATTCCTTTTCTTCTTTTCTTCTTCCTCTTCCAATTTTTCTTCTTCTTCTTCATATTCTTCTTTAATTTCTCCTTCTTCTTCTTCTTCTTCTTCCTATTCCACTTTTTCTTCATCATCTTCTCCTTCTTCCACTTCTTCTTCTTCTTCTTCCTCTTCTTCTTCATCTTCTTATTCTTCCTCATCTTTTTCTTTATTTTCTCCTTCTTCTACTTCTTCTTCTTCTACATTTTCTTCTTCCTCTTCTTCTTCTTCTACTACTTTTACTTCATCTACTCCTTCTTTTCTTCTTCTTTTTTGACTTCTTCTTCTTCTTCTATTTCGTCTTCTTCTTCTTCTTTAACATATTGTTCTTCTTCTTCTTCTTCTTCTACTATTTCTTCTTTTTCTTCTTCTTCTTCTTCTTCTTCTTCTTTTTCTTATTCTTCTTCTTCTTCCACTTCTTCTTCTTCTTTGTCTTCTTCTCCATTTTCTTCTTGTTCTTGTTCTTCTTCTTCTTCCTCTTCTTCTTCTTCTTCTTCTTCTTCCTCTTCTTCTCCTTCTTCTTCTTCCTCCTCTTCTTCCTCTTCTTCTACTTTTTCATCATCATGTTCTTCTTCTTCTTCTTCACTTTAGTGCACCTCCTCAACTTCTACTTCTTCTCCTTCTTCCTCTTCTACTACTTCTTCTATTTCTTTTCCTTCTTCTTCTTCTTCTACTTCCTCTTCATCTTATACTTCTTCTTCTTCTTTTACTTCTTCCTCATGTTCTTCTTACTCTTCCTTCTCTTCTTCTTTTTCTATTTCTTCTTTCTCTTCTCCTTCTTCTTCTTCTTCTTCTTCTTTTGCATGTTCTTCTACTTCTTCTCC
>JAIUJO010003109.1:15000-20000 GCA_023846275.1 Vanilla planifolia | reverse complement strand
TCCTCTACTTCTGCTTCTTCTTCTTCCTCATCTGCTACTTGTTCTTTTCTTCTTCTTCTTCTTCTACCTCTTCTTCTATGTCTTCTACTACAACTTCTTCTTCTTCTACTTTATCTTTTTCTTCATCTCCTTCTACCTCTTTTTCTTCTTCTTCTTCTACTTTTAAATCTTCTTCTTTTTCTTGTTTTATTTCTTTTTCTTCTTTTTCTTCTTTTTCTTCTTCTTCTTCTCCTTCCTTTTCTTCTATTTCTTCTCCTTCTTTGTCATCCTCATATTCTTCTTCTTCTTCTTCTTCTTCTTCTTCTTCTTCTACTTCTTCTTTTTCTTCTTGTTCTTCTTCTTCTTCTTCTTCTTCCTCCTCCTCCTCCTCCTCTTCTTCTTCTTCTTCTTGTTCTTCTTCTTCTTATTCTTCTTCTTCTTCGTCTTCTTCACTTTCTTCTTCTTCATCTTATTTTGCTTCTTCTTCCTCTTCTTCTTCATCATCATCATCTTCTTCTTCTTCTTCGTCTTCTTCACTTTCTTCTTCTTCATCTAATTTTGCTTCTTCTTCCTCTTCTTCTTCATCATCATCATCTTCTTCTTCTTCTCCTTGCACTTCATCTTCTTCTTCTCCTTCTACTTCTTACACTTTCTCTTCTTCTTCTTCTTCTTCTTATTCTTATTCTTTTTCTTCTTCCACTTCTTCTTCGTCTTCTTCTTCTTCTTCTTCTTCTTCTTCTTCTACATCTTCATCTCTGTCTTCTTCTTCTTCTTCTTCTTTTAATTCTTCTTCTACTACTATTACTACTTTAACTTCTTCTTGTTGTTGTTCTTCTTCTTCTTTTTCTTTAAATTGTTTTTCTTCATTTTATTCTTCTTGTTCATCTTCTTCTCCTCTTTCTACCACTTCTTCTTCTTGTTCTTCTTCTTCTCCTTCTCCTACTTCTTCTACTACTTCTTCCCCTTCTTCTTCTTCTTCTTCTTCTCCTTTTTCTTCTTCTGCTTCTTCTTCTTCTTCTTCTTCTTTTTCTTCTTCTTTTATTTCTTCTTCTTCTATTTCTCCTACTTCTTCTTCTTCTTCATTTTCTTCTTCTTCTTCTTCTTCTTCTTCTTCTTCTTCTTCTACTTCTTCTTAATTTTTTTCTTCTTCTACTTCTTTTATTTCTTCTACTTCTTCTTCCACTTCTTCTTCCTTTTTGTCGTCTTTGGTTTCCTCTTCTTTTCGCTTCTTCTTCTTCTTCTTCTACATTGTATTTTTCTTCTTCTTTTTCTTCTTGTTCTTCTTCTTCTTCTTCTTCTTCTTCTGCTTCTTCCTGTTCTTTCTCTTCTTCTCCAACTTCCTGTTGCTCTTCTTCTTCTTCTTCTTTCTCTTACTCTTCTACTTCTTCTTCTCCTTCTTCTTACTCTTCTTCTTCTTCTTCTTTTTCTTCTTCTTCTTCTCCTTCTTCCACTTTTTCTTCTTCTTTTTCATCATCATCATCTTCTTTTTCTTCTTCCTCATCTTCCTCCTCCTCCTCTTCTTCTTCTTCCTACTCTTCATCCTCTTCTTCTTCTTCTCCTTCTTCTTCTTTTTCTTCTTCTTCCCCATCTTAATTTTCTTCTTTTTCCTCTTCTTCTTCTTTTTCTTATTTATCTTCTTCTTCTACAAATGCTACTTCTTCCCCTTCTTCTTCTTCTTCTTCTTTGACTTCTTCATCTTCTTCTTCTACTTCATATTCTTCTTCTTCTTCTTCTTCTTCCTCTTCAACTTTTTCATCTCATTCCTACTCTTCTCTACTTCTTCTTCTTCTTTTGATTCTTCTTCTTCTTCTTCTCTTCTGCTTCTTCCTCTTCCTCTTCTTCTGCTTCTGCTTCTTCTTCTTCTTCTAATTATTCTACTTCATCTTCTTCTTCTTCTTCAAGTTCTTATTCTTCTTCTTCTTATTCTGCTTCTTCTTTCAATTCATCTTCATCTTCTTCTGCTTCCTGTTCCTCTTCTTCTTCTTCTTCTTCCCCATCTTCTTCTTCTTCTTCTTCTTCTTCCTATTCCTCTTCTTCTTTTCTTCTTTTTCTTCTTATTCTTGTTCTTGTTTTTTTTCTTCTTCTTCCACTTCTTTCTATTCATCATCTCCTTTTTCATCTCCTTCTTCTTATTCTTCTTCTTCATCATCTTCTTCTTCTTCTTCTTCTTCTACTTGCTCCTGCTCTTAATCTTCTTCATCTTCCTCTTCTTCCTGCTCTTCTTCTTCTTCTTCTTTTTCCTCCTCTTCTTCTTCTTATTGTTCTTCTTCTTTTTCTTCTTCTTCTCTGCCTCCTTTTTCTTCTTCTCCTTCATCTTCTTCTAAATCTTCTTCTTCATCTTCTTCCTCTTCTTCTTCTTCTTCTTCTTTTTCTTCTTCTTGTTCTTCTACTTCTTCTTCTTCTACTTCTTCTTTTTCTTCTTCTTCCACTTATTCTTCTTCTTCTTCATCTCACAATTCTTCTTCTTCTTCTTCTTCTTCCAATTCTTCTTCTTCTTTGTCTTCTTCTTCTTCTTATTCTTCCTCCTCTTTTTGTTTGTCTTCTTTTTCTTCTTCTTCTTCCTCCTCCTCTTCTTCTTCTTCTAGTTCTTCTTCTTCCTCCTCTTCTTCCTCCTCTTCTTCTTCCTCTCCTTCGTCTTTGTCTTCTTCTTCTTTCTCTTCTCTTCTTCTTCTTCTTCCTCTTTTTCTTCGTCACCTACTCCATCTCCTTCTTCTACTTCTCCTTCGCCTTCTTCTTCTTCTTCTTTCACTTCTTTTAATTATTCTTCTTATTCATCATAAACTTACACTTCCTTTTCTTCTTCTTCTTCTTCATCTAGCTCTTCTTCCTCTTCGTCTTCTTCTTCTTCTACTATTTCTTCCTCTTGCTCTTCTTCTTCTTCTTCTTTTTATTCTTCTTCAACAAATTCTTCTTCTTTTTCTTCTTCTATTTCTTCTTCTACTTCTTCTTCATCTTCCTCTTCTTCATCATCTTAATCTTCTTCTTCTTCCTCTACCTCTTCTAGTTCTACTTCTTTTATGCTTTTTCATCATCTTCCCCTTCTTGTTCTATCTTCTTCTTCTTCTTCTTCTCTTCTTCTGATTCTCCTTCTACCTCTTCTTCTTCTTTCTCTTCTTCTTCTACCTCTTCTTCTTTTTCTTCTTTTTCTTCTTCTTCTTCTTCTTCTTCTTCTTCTTCTTCCTCTTCCTCTTCTTCTTCTTCTTCTTCCTCTTCTTCTCCTTCTTCTCCCTCTTCTTATTCTTCTTCTTCTTCTTCCTCTACTTCTTCTTCTTCTTCTTCTTCTTCTTCTTCTCCTTCTTCTTATTCTTGTTCTTATTTTTTTCCTCTTCTTCTTCTTCTTCTTTTTCTTCTTTTTTTCTACTTCTTCTTTTTCTTTTTCTTCTTATTTTTCTTTTTCTTCTTATTATTATTCTTCTTCTTCTTCTCATTTTTCCCCTTCTTCTTCTTCTTCTTCTTCCTCTTCCTCTTCTTCTTTTTCTTCTTCTTCTTCTTCCTCTACTTCATGCACTTCTTCTTCTTCTTCTTCTCCTTCTTCTTCATCTTTTTTTCTTTTTCTTCTTCTTCTTCTTTTTATTCTTCTTCTTCTTCTTCTTCTGCTTGTTCTTCTTCTTCCTATTCTTCATCTTCTTCTACTTCTTCTTCTTTGTCTTCTTTTTATTCTTCATCTTCTTCTTCCTTCGCCTCTTCTTTCTCTTCTTATTTTTGTTCCTCTTCTTCGTCTTCATTGTCTTCTTCTTCCTCTTCTTCTTCTTCTTCTTCTTTTTCTTCTTCTTCTTCTTCTTCTTCTTCTTCTTCTTCTTCTTCTCCTTTTACTCTTCTTCTTCTTAACCTTTAACTTCTCTTCTTCTTCTTTTCTTCGTCTTGTTCTAGTTCTTGTTCTTGTTTTTCTTCTTCTTCTTCTTCCTCTCCATCCACCACTTCCTCATCTTATTCTTCCTCTTCTTCTTATTTACCTTCTTTTTCTTCTACTACTTTTCTTTCTTCTTCTTCTTCTTCTTCTTCTTCTACTCTTTCTTCTACTTTTACTTCTTCTTCTTCTTTTTGTCCGCCTCCTTCTTCTTCTTGTTTTTCTTTTTCTTCTTCTTCTTCTTCTTCTTCTTCTACTACTACTACTACTACTTCTTTTTCTACTTCTTCTTTTTCTTCTTCTACTTTAACTTCTTCTTCTTCCTCTCATTTTTCTTCTTGTTTCAATTCTTTTTCTTCATCTTCTTCTTCTTATTCTTCTTCTACTACTACTACTTTTGCTTCCTTTTCTTCTTCTTCTACTTCTTCCACCTCTTCTCCTTCTTTTTCTTCTTCTTCCTCTTCTTTTCTTCTTCCTTCTTCTTCTTCTTCTTCTTCCTCTTCCTCTTCCTCTTCTTCTTCATCTTCTTCTTCTACTTCTTCCTATTCCACTTCTTCTTTTTCTTCTTCTTCTACTTTCTCCTCCTCCTCCTCTTCTTCATCTTCTTCTTCTTTCCCTTCTTACTTTTCTTCTTCTTCTTCTTCTTCTTCTTCTTGTTATCTTTTTTCTTCTTCTTCTTCTTCTTCTCCACCTTGTTCTCCGTAAACTTCTTCTTGATCTTCTCCTTCTTCATCATCATCATCATCATCTTCTTCTTCTTCTTCTTCTTCTTCTTCTTTTTCTTATTCTTCCACTAATTCTTCTTTTTGTTCTTCTTCTTCTTCCTCTTCTTCTTCAATTTCTTCTTCTTCTTCTTCTTCTTCCACTTCTTCTCCATCTTCTTCTTCTTTTTCTTCTTACTCCTCTTCTTCTTTTCCTACTTCTTCTTGCTCTTCATTTTCTTCGTCTGCTTCTCCCTCTTCCTCTTCTCCTTCTTCTTCTACTACTTCTTCTTCCTCTTCTGCTTCTTGTTATTATTCTTCTTCTTTTACTTCTTCTTCTTCTTCTACTACTATTACTTCTTCTTCTCCTCCTTCTTCTATCTCTTCTCCTTCTTCTTCTTCTTCTTCTTCTTCTTATTCTTATTCTTCTCCTTCTTCTTCCTCTTCTTCCTCTTCTTCTTCTTCTTTTTCTT
>JAIUJO010003109.1:0-7500 GCA_023846275.1 Vanilla planifolia | reverse complement strand
TTCTTCCTCTTCTCCTTCTACCTCTTCTTCTTTTTCTTCTTTTTCTTCTTCTCTTTCCTTTTCTTCTACTTCTTCTTCTTCTTCTTCTTCATCTTCTTCTTCTTCTTCTTCTTCTTATTCTTCCTGTACTTCTTGTACTTTTGGTACTTCTTCAACATCCTCTTCTTCTTCTTCTTCTTTTTCTTATTCTAATTCTTATCCTTACTCTTCTTCTTCTTCTTCTTCCACTTCTTCTTATTCTTCCTTTTCTTCTTCTTCCTCTTCTTCTTCTTCTTCTTCTTATTCTTATTCTTCTAATACCTCCTCTTCTTCCTATCCACTTCTTCTTCTTCTTCCTCTTCTTTTTTGTTTTCTTCTATTTCTTCCTCTTCTTCTTCTTCTTCATCTTCTTCTTCTTCTTCTTCTTCTTCTTCTACTACTTTTACTACAACTACTACTTCTAATTCACTAACTTCTTCTTCTGCTTCTTTTTCTTCTTGTTCTTCTTCTTCTTCTTCTTCCCCTTCTCCTTCAACCTCTTCTTTTTCTTGTTCCTCCTCTTCTTCTACATCTCCTGCTTCTTGTTATACTTCTTCTCCTTCTTCTTCTTTTCCCTCTTCTACTTCGTCTTCTTATTCTTATTCTTCTGATCCTCCTTTTTATACTTCTCCTTCTTATTCTTCTTCTTCTTCTTCTACTTCTACTTCTTCTTTTGCTTCTTCCTCTTCTTCTTTTTTGTTCTTCTTCTTCTTCTTCTTCTTCTTCTTCTCCTTCTTCTTCTTCTACTTCTTCTTTTCTTCTTCTTCTTCTTTCTTCTTCTTCTTCTCTTTTCTTCTTCTTTTTCTTCTTCAACTTTTTCTTCTTCTTCTTCTTCTACTTCGTCTTCTTCTTCTTCTTCTTCTTCTTCATCTTCTTCTTCTTCTTCTTCTCCTCCTCCTTCTTCTTCTTATTCATCATCGTCTTACACTTCTTCTTCTTCTTCTTCTTCTTCTTCTTCTTTCTTCTTCGTCTTCTTCTTCCTTCTTCTTCTTCTTCTTCTTCTTCCTATTCTTATTCTTCTTATTCTTCTACTTCCTCTTCTTCTTCTTCTTCTTCATCTTCTTCTTCTTCTTCTTCTTCTTCTTCTTCTTTATCTTCTTCTTTAGTAGCATCATCTTTTCTTCTTCATCTTCTTCTTCCTCTTCTTCTCTTCTTCTTCTACGTCTACTACTAGTTCTTCTTCTTCTTCTTTAATTTCTTCCTTATCTTGTTCTTCTTCTTCTTCTTCTTCTATATCTTCTCCATCTACCCCATTTTCCTCTTATTCTCCTTCTACCTCTTCTTCTTCCTCTTCTCCTTCTACCTCTTCTTCTTTTTCTTCTTCTTCTCTTTCCTTTTCTTCTACTTCTTCTTCTTCTTCTTCTTCTTCTTCATCTTCTTCTTCTTCTCATTCTTCCTCTACTTCTTGTACTTCTTGTTCTTCTTCAACATCCTCTTCTTCTTCTTCTTCTTCTTTTTCTTATTCTGATTCTTATCCTTACTCTCCTTCTTCTTCTTCTTCTTCTTCTTATTCCTCTTCTTCTTATTCTTCCTTTTCTTCTTCTTCCTCTTTTTCTTCTTCTTATTCTTATTCTTATTCTTCTAATACCTCCTCTTCTTCCTATTCTTCTTCTTCTTCTTTCTTCCTCTTCTTTTTTGTTTTCTTCTATTTCTTCCTCTTCTTCCTCTTCTTCATCTTCTTCTTCTTCTTCTTCTCCTTTTCTTCGTTTTCTTCTTCTTCTTCTGCTACTTTTACTACAACTACTTCTTCTAATTCACTAACTTCTTCTTCTGCTTCTTTTTCTTCTTGTTCTTGTTCTTCTTCTTCTTCCCCATCTCCTTCAACCTCTTCTTCTTCTTGTTCCTCCTCTTCTTCTACATCTCCTACTTCTTGTTATACTTCTTCTCCTTCTTCTTCTTTTCCTTCTTCTACTTCTTCTTCTTATTCTTATTCTTTTGATCCTCCTTTTTATACTTCTCCTTCTTATTCTTCTTCTTCTTCTTCTTCTTTTGCTTCTTCCTCTTCTTCTTTTTTGTTCTTCTTCTTCTTCTTTTTCTTCTTCATATTATTTTTCTTCTACTTCTTATTCTTCTTCTTCTTCTTCTTCTTCTTCTACTTCTTTTTCTTCTACAACTCTTTCTTTCTCTTCTCCTTCTTCTTCTTCCTCTTCTAGTTCTTATTCTTCTTTCCTTCTTCCTTTTCTTCTTCTTAACCTCCTACTTCTTCCTCTTCTTCATTATCTTCTTCTTCTTCTTCTTCTTCTTCTTTCTCCTCTTCTTCTACATCTTCCTCTACTTCTTTTCTTCTTCTTCTTCTTCTTCTTCTTTTGCTTCTTCTTCTACTTCTTTGTCTACTTTTTTCTTCTTCTAATACTTTTTCTTCTTCTTCCTCTCCCTCCTCCTTTTGTTAATTTTCTTCTTCATCTTCTTCTTCTTCTTCTTCTTCTTCCTCTCCTTCTTCTCCTCCTACTCCTCCTTCTTCTCCTCCTCCTCCTCCTCCTTCTACTTCTTCTTCTTCTTCTCCTTCTTCTTCTTCTTTTCCTTCCTCTTCTTCTTCTTGTTCTTATTCTTCTTCTTTGTGTTTTTGTCCTACTTCTTCTTCATCAACATCATCATCATCTTCTTCTACTTCTTCTACATCTTTTTCTAGTTGTTCTTTTTCTTCTTCATCTTCTTCTTCTTCTCTTTCTTGTTCTTCTTCTCCTTCTTCTCCTTCTTCTTCTTCTTCTTCTTCATCTTCTACTTCTACTTCTACTTATTCTTCTTCTCTTTCTTCTTCTTCCTCTCCTTCTTCTTCTCTTTGTTCATCTTCTTCTTCTCCTTCTTCTTCTTCTACCTTTCTTCTCCATCTTCTTCTTCTGCTTAATCTCCTTCTTTTTCTTCTTCTTCGTGTTCCTCTTCGTCTTCTTCTTCTTCTCCATCATCTTCTTCTTCCTCTTCTTCTTCTTCAACTTCTTCTTCTTCCTCTTCTTCTTCTTCTTCTATTATTACAACTCTTCCCCCTTCCTTTTTGTCTCTATTTCTTCTCCTCCTTCTTCATGAAGAAGAAAAAGGAGAAGAGTAAGAAGAAGAAGATGACGACAAAGAAGAAGGAGAAGCAGATGATGACGAACCAGAAGAGGAAGAAGAAAAAGAAAAAGAAGAAGAAGATAAAGGAGAAGAAGAAGAAGAAGACAATGAAGGTCAAGAAGAAGAAGATAAAGGAGAAGACGAAGAAAAAGATGGAGAAGAATAAGATGAAGAAGAAGAAGAAGAAGAAGCAGTAGAAAAAGATTAAGATGATGTCGAAGTTCAAGAAGAAGAAGATGAAAAAGAAGAAGTAGAACAAGAAGAAGAAGAAGAAGAAGGAGAAGAAGGAGAGACGGAGAAAAAGATGTAGAAGGAGTAGAAGATGAACAAGAAGAAGAACAAGGAGAAAAGATGTAGAAGACGAAGAAAAAGAAGATGAAGGAGACATAGAAAGAGAAGAAGAAGAAGAAGAAGAAGACAAAGAAGAGGACTAAAAAGAAGATAAAGAAGAAGAAGAAGATGAAGAAGAAGAAGAAGATGAAGAAGAAGAAAAAATTGAAGATGAAGAAGAAAAAGAAGAAGCAGTAGAAAAAGATGAAGATGAAGTCGAAGTTCAAGAAGAAGATGGAGAAAAAGAAAAAGAAGAAGATGAAGAAAAAGAAGAAGAAATAGAAGAAGAAGAAGAAGAAGAAGAAGAAGTAGAGGACAAAGAGGAAGATGAAGAAGAAAGACAAGGAGTAGATGAAGATAACAAAGAAGGAGAAGAAATAGAAGAAGAAGATGAAGAAGAAGAAGAAGAAGAAGAAGATGTCGAAGAACAAGAAGTAGAAGAAAAAGAAGAATAAGAAGAAGAAGAAGAAGAAGAAGAAGATGAAGAAGGCGAGGAAGATGAAGAACAAGAAGGAGGAGGAGAAGAAGAAGAAGAAGAAGATGATGATGAATGAGAAGGAGACAAACAAGAAGAGGTGGAAGAAGAGAAAGAAGAGGGAGTAGAAGAAGGAGAAGAAGAAGAAGATGAAGAAGAAGAAGAAAAAGAAAAAGACAAAGAAGAAGGAGAAGAAGAAGAAGAAGAGGACAAGAAAGAAGAAGAAGAAGAAGAAGAAGTACAAAGTGAAGAAGGTCAAAAAGAGGAAGATGAAGAAAAAGAAGATGGAAAAGAAGAAGAAAAAGAAAAACAAGAAGAAGAAGGGGAAGATGAAGAAGTAGAAGAAGAAGAAGAAGTAGAAGAAGAAGGCTAAAAGGAAGAAGAAGAAGACGAAGAAGAAGGTTAAAAGGGAGTCAAAGAAGAAGAAGAAGAAGAGGAAGAAGAAGAAGAAGTAGAAGAAGCAAAAGAAGGACAAAGAAGAAGAAGAAGAAGAAGAAGGTGAAGAAGGAGAAGAGATGCAAGAAGAAAGGGAAGAAGAAGACAAAGAAGAAGGAGAAGAAGATGAAGAAGAAGAAGAAGATGATGATGATTACGACAAAGAATAAGAAGAAGAAGATGACAAAGAATAAGAAGAAGAAAATGAAGAATAAGAAGAAGAAGAAGAAGAAGATAAAGAAGAAGAAGAAGCAAAATAAGATAAAGAAGAAGAGGAAGAAGCAGAAGAAGAAGAAGAATAAAGGGAAGAAGAAGAGGATAAAGAAGAAGAAGTAGAAGAATGAGAAGAAGAAGGAGAAGAAGGAGAAAGAAGGAAAGAAGAAGATGTAGAAGTCGAAGAAGAAGAAGAAGAAGAAGAAGAAGAATAAGGACGAGGAGGAGGGCAAGAAGTTGAAGATGAAGAAGAAGAGGATCAAAAAGAATACAAAGAAACATAAGAAAATGAAGAAAAAAAAGAATAACAAAAAGAGTAAGAATAAGAATAAGATGAAGAAGTAATGGAAGAAGAAGAAGTAGATGAAGAGTAAGGGAAGAAGAAGAAGAAGAAGAAGATAATGATGTTGATGATGATGGAGAATAAAAAGGAGAGGAAGACAAAGTAGAAGAAGAAGAAGAAGAAGGAGAAAAGAAGAAGATGAAGAAGAAGAAGTAGATGATAAAGAAGAAGAAGAAGAACATCCAGAATAGGAAGAAAAAGGAAAAAAAGAAGGAAAAAAAAGAAAAAGAATAAGAAAAGCAAGAAGAAGAAGTAGAAGAAGAAGAAGAAAAAGAAAAAGAAGAATAACCAAAATATGAAGAAGAAGAAAAAGCAATAGAGACAAAGAAGAAGGGGGAAGAGTAGTAATAATAGAAGAAGAAGAAGAGGAAGAAGAAGGTGAAGAAGAAGAAGGTGAAGAAGAAGAAGGTGAAGAAGAAGAAGAAGAGGAAGAAGAAGATGACAGAGAAGAAGAAGAAGAAGAAGAAGAAGAGGAACACGAAGAAGAAGAAAAAGAAGGAGATTAAGCTTAAGAAGAAGATGAAGAAGAAAGGTAGAAGAAGATGAAGAAGGATAAGAAGAAGAAGATGAACAAAGAGATGTAGAAGAAGGAGAGGAAGAAGAAGAAAAAGAAGAAGAAGAAGTAGAAGTAGAAGTAGAAGAAGAAGAAGAAGAAGAAGAAGGAGAAGAGGGAGAAGAAGAAGAAGAAATAGAAGAAGAAGAAGAAGAAGAAAAAGAACAGGAGAAAAAGATGTAGAAGAAGTAGAAAAAGACGATGATGATGTTGATGAAGAAGTAGGGAGAAAAACACAAAGAAGAATAATAATAATAATAATAAGAAGAAGAAGAAGAGGAAGGAAAAGAAGAAGAAGAAGAAGAAGAAGAAGAAGAAGAAGAAGATGATGATGATGATCTAGAAGAGTAAGGAGAAGAAGATCATGAAGTAGAAGAAGAAGATGATGATGAAGAAGAAGAAGAACAAGTAGAAGAGGAAGAGTAGGAAGAAGAGGAAGAAGTTGTCGAAGATGAAGAAGAAGAAGGAGAAGAAGAAGAAGAAGAAGACGAAGAAGAAGGAGAAGAAGAATAGGAAGAACAAGAAGAAGAGGAATAAGAAGGTTAAGAAGATGGTGAAGGAGAAAAAGAAGTAGTAGAAGAAAAAGATGATGATGATGATGACGAAGAAGAAGAGTAATTAGAAGAAGATGAAGAAGAAGACGAAGATGATGGAGAAGGTGAAGAAGAAGAAGAAGAAGGAAAAGAAGTAGATGAAGAAGAAGAAGAAGGAAAAGATGAAGAAAGAAAAGATGAAGAAGTGGAAGAAGAAGAAGACAAAGAAGAAGAGAAAGAATGAAGAAAAAGAAAAAAGGGAAGAAGAAGAAGAGTAAGAAGATGAAGGAGGAGAAGTAGAAGAAGAAAAAAACAAGAGGAAGAAGAAGAAGAAAGCCAAGAAGAAAAAGAAGATGAAGAAGAAGACGAAGAAGAGAAGAAGAAGAAGAAGTAAATGAAGAAGACGATGAAGAAGAAGAGGAAGGAGAAGAAGTTGAAGAAGTAGGAGAAGAATAAGAAGAAGAAGAAGAAGAAGAAGAAGAAGAAGAAGAAGAAAAAGAAGAAGAAGAAAAAGAAGAAGAAGAAGAAGATGATGATGAAGGAAAATAATAACATGAAGAAGACAAAGAAGAAGAAGTAGAAGAAGACAAAGAAGAAGAAGAAAATGAGGAGAAGAAGATGGAGAAGAAGCAGAAGAAGAAGATGACACATAAGAAGAAGAAGAAGATGGAGAATAAAAAGAAGAAGAATAAGATGAATGAAAAAAAGAAAAAAAATAAGAAGAGGAGGAAGAAGATTAAGAAAAAGAAGAAGAAGAAGAAGAAGAAGAATTAGAAGAAGAAGAAGAAGAAGAAGAAGAAGAAGAAGAAGAAGAAGAAGACGAGGAAGAGTAAGAAAAGCAAGAAGAAGAGTAAAAAAAAGAAGAAGAAGAATAAGAAGAAGAAGAAGAAGAGGAGGAGGAAGAAGAAGAAGAAGAAGATGAAGAAGCGAAAGAAGTAGAGGATGAAGAAGAAGAAAAAGAACAAGATGTAGAAGAAGGAGAGGAAGAAAAATAAGAAGAAGAAGAAGGACAAGAAGAAGAAGAAGAAGAAGAAGGAGAAGAAGAAGAATAAGAAGAAGGAGAAGAAGAAGAAGAAGAAGGAGAAGAAGAAGAAGAAGGAGAAGAAGAAGAAGAAGAAGAAGAAGAAGAAGAAGAAGAAGAAGTAAAATAAAAATAAGTAGAAGAAGCCAAAGTAGAAGAAGTAGTAGAAGAAGAAATATAAGATGAACGTGTAGAAGAAAGAAGAAGAAGATGAAGAAGAAGAAGAAGAAGAAGAAAAAGAAGCAGAAGCAGAAGAAGAAGAAGAAGAAGAAGAAGAAGAAGAAGAAGAAGATGATGATCATGATGATGATGATGATGATGAAGAAGAAGATGAAGAAGAAGAAGAAGAAGAAGAAAAAGAAGCAGAAGCAGAAGAAGAAGAAGAAGGAGAAGAAGAAGAAGAAGAAAAAGAAGAAGAAGAAGAAGAGGGAGAAAAAGAAGAAGAAGAAGAAGAAGAAGAAAGAGAAGAAGAAGAAGAAGAAGAAGAAGAAGAAGAGAAGATGAAGGAGAAGAATAAGAGGTAAAAGAAGG
>JAIUJO010003464.1:42500-45627 GCA_023846275.1 Vanilla planifolia | reverse complement strand
TCTTCTTCTCCTTCTTCTTTTTCTTCTTCTTGTTCTTCTTCTTTTTCATTTTCTTCTTCTTCTTCTTCTTCTTCTTCTTCCTCTTCTTCCTCATCATCATCTTCTTCTTCTTCTTCCTTTTCTTCTTCTTCTTCCTCTACTTCTTCTTCTTCTTGTTCTTCTTCTCGTTCCTCTTTTGCTTCCTCTTCTTCTTTTTCTTCTTCTTCCTCTTCTTCTTATTATTATTATTATTACTATTAATATTATTATTGTTATTATTATTATAATTGTTGTTATTCTTCTTTTTCTTGTTCTTCTTCTTATTCTTCTTCTTGTCCTTCTTCTACTTCTTCTTCTACTTCTTCTTCTTCTTCTTCTCCTTCTTCTTCTTCTTCTTCTTCTTCTTCTTTTTCTTCTTCTCCTTCTTCTACTTTTTCTACTTCTTCTTCTCCCATTTCTACTACTTCTTCTTCTTCTTGTTCTTATTCTTCTTCTGCTTCTTCTTGTTACTCTTCTTCTTCTTCTTCTTCTTCTTCTCCTTCCTATTCTACTACAACTACTATTATTATTATTACTACTTCTACTTCTTGTTCTTGCTCTTCTTCTTTTGGTCCTTCTTCTTCTTATTCTTATTCTTCTTCTTCTTCTTCTTCTTCATCCTATACATCATCTTCTTCTTCTACTTCTTCTTCTTCTCCTTCATCTTGCTTTTCTGCTTCTTCTTCCACTTCTTCTTCTTCTTCCCCTTGTTGTTCTTCTTCTTCTTCATCATCATCTTGTTCTTCTTCTTCTTCTTCTTCTTCTTCTACTTCTTCTTCTTCTTCTTCTTTTCCTCCTCTTCGTCTTCTTCATCTTCTAATAATTCTTCTTCTTCTACTTCTTCTTCTTCTTCTTCTTTTTCTCCTCTTCTTCTTCATCATCTTCTAATAATTCTTCTTCTTCTTCTTCTTCTTCTTCTTCTTTCTTCTTCTTCTTCTGCTTCATCATCATCATCTTCTTCTTCTTCTTCTTCTTCCTAAACTTCACCAACCTTTTCTACTTCTTCCTATTCTCTTTATTCTTCATCTTCTTTGTCTTCTTCTTTTTCTTCTTCTAATTCTTTTTCCTCTTCTTCATCATCATCATCTTCTTCATCATCATCTTCTTCTTCTTCTTCTTCTTCTTCTTCTTCTTCTTCTTCTACTTCTTCTTCTTCTTCTTCTTTTCCTCCTCTTCATCTTCTTCATCTTCTAATAATTCTTCTGCTTCTACTTCTTCTTCTTCTTCATCTTTTTCTCCTCTTCTTCTTCATCATCTTCTAATAATTCTTCTTCTTCTTCTTTTTTCTTCTTCTTCTTCTGCTTCATCATCATCATCATCTTCTTCTTCTTCTTCTTCCTAAACTTCACCAACCTTTTCTACTTCTTCCTATTCTCTTTATTCTTCATCTTCTTTGTCTTCTTCTTTTTCTTCTTCTTCTTCTTTTTCCTCTTCTTCATCATCATCATCTTCTTCATCATCTTCTTCTTCTTCTTCTTCATATTCTCCAACGTCTTCTTCTTTCTCTTCTTGTTCATCCACCTGTTCTTCCTCTTCTTCTTACTCATCTTTTTCATCTTCTTCCTGTCCTTCTTATTCTTCTTATTGTTATGCTTCTTCTTCTTCTTCTTCTTCTTCTACCCCTTCTTCTTCTTCTTCTACTCCTCCTCCAACTCCTCCTCCTCCTCCTACTACTTCTTCTTATCGTTCTTTTTCTGCTTCTTCTTCTTCTTGTTCATCCACATCCTCTTCCTTTTCTTCTTCTCTTTCTTTTGATTCTTCCTCTCATTCCCATCCTTCTTCTTCTTCTTCTTTTCATCTTTTACTACTACTACTACAACAACTTTTCCTCTTATTCTTCCTCTACTTCTTCTTCTTCTCATTTTCCTCCTTCTTCTTCTCCTTCTTCTTCATCTAATTACTATTCCGCTTCTTCTTCTTCTTCTTCTTCCTTTTCCTCTTCTTGATCTTCTTCTTTTATTTTGATGTTCATCATCTTCTTCCACTATGTCTTCTTCATCTTCTTTCTCTTCTTCTTCTTCTTCTTTTTCCACTTCTTCTGCTTTCTTTCCCTCTTCTTCTTCTTCTTCTTTTTCTTCTTCTTCTTCTTTTTCTTCTTCTTCTTCTTTTTCTTCTTCTTCTTTCTCCTTTTCTTCTTCTTTTCTTCGTCATCTTCTCCATCTTCTTCTTCTTTACATTTTTCTTCAACTTCTTCTTCTTTTTATCCTTCATCATCTTCTTCTTCTTCTTCTTCTTGTTCACCTTCTTCGTCTTGTTCTTCTTCTTCTTCTTCTTCTTCTTCTTCTTATTCTTATTCTTGTCCTTCTCCTTCTTCTTCTTCTTCATCATCATTTTCTTCTTCTTCTTCTTCTTCATTTCCTTCTTCTTCTTCTTCTTCTTCTTCTTCTTCTTCTTCCTCTTCTTCCTCTTCTCCTTTCTCTTCTTCTTCTTCTAGAACTCCATCTTCTTCTTCTTCATCATCATCTTCTTCTTCTTCTTCTTCATCTGCTTGTTCTTTTACTTTTTTTCATCTTCTTCATCTTTCTCTTCTAATTTCTCGTGTTCTTCTTCTTCTTCCTCTCTTTCTTCTTCTTGTTCTTCTTCTTGTTCTTCTTCTTCTTCATCATCTTCTTATTGTTATTCTTCTCCTTCTTTTCTTTGTCTTTCTTCTTCATATTCTTCTTCTTCCTCTTATTCTTCTACCTCTTTTTCTTCTTCTTCTTCTTCTTCATCATCTTGTTCTTCTTCTTCTTCTTCTTCTTCATCATCTTCTTCTTCTTCTTCTTTGTCCTCTTCTGCTTCTTCTTCATCTTGTTCTTCTTCATCTTGTTCTTCTTCTTCATCATCAATTTCTTCTTCATCTTCTTGTTCTTCATTTTCTTCTCCTTCTTCTTTTTCTTCATGTTCTTCTTCTTCTTCTTCTTCTTCTTCCTCTTCTTCTTCTTCTTTTTCTTCTTCTTCTTCTTCTACTTCCTCTTCTTTTTCTTCCTCTTCTTCTTCTTCTTCTTCTTCTTCTTTCTCTTCTATTTTTTCTTACTCTTTTTCTTCTTCTTCATCTTCTTCATCCTACCCTTGTTCTTCTTCTTCTTCTTCTTTTTCTACTACTACTTCTCTGCCTCTTGTTGTTGTT
>JAIUJO010003464.1:2500-7500 GCA_023846275.1 Vanilla planifolia | reverse complement strand
TTTCTCCTTTATCTTAATATTCTTCTTTTACTATTCTTATTGTTATTATAATTATTAATATTGTTATTATTATTATTAATATTATTGTTTGTTTTTTATCTTCTTCTTCCTCTTCCTCTTCTTCATCTTCTTGATATTCTTCTTCTTCATCTTCTTCTTCGTCCAATACTTCTTCTTCTTCTTCTATTTCTTCTTCTTTTTCTTCTTCTTCTTCTTCTCCTTCTTCTCCTTCTTCTTCTTCCACTTCTTCTTCTTCTTATTTTTCTTCTTCTTTTTCTTCCTCTTCTTCTTCATCTTCTTCTTCTACTTCTTTGTCATCCTCTTGTTCTTGTTCTTCTTCTTCTTCTCCTTCTCCTTCTTCTTCTACAAAATCTTCCTCTTTATATAATTATTCTTCTTCTTCTTTTTCTTCTTTTTCTTCTGTCTTCTTCTTCGTCTTTTTCCTGTTCCTCTTCTTCATCTTCTTCTCGTTCTTCTTTTTCTTCCTCTTCTCCTTCTTCTTCTTCTTCTTCTCATTCTTGCACTTCCTTTTCTTCTTCATCATCTTCTTCTTCTACTTCTTCTTCTTCTTCTTCTTGTTCTCCTTCTTCTTCTCCTTCTTCTTCTTCGTCTTCCTCTTATTGCTCTTTTTCTTCTTCTTCATCATCGTTTACTACTACTACTACTTCTTCTTCTTCATCTTCTACGTCTTGTTCTTCTTCTTGATCTCCTTCCTATCCTTCTTCTTCTTCCTCTTCTTCTTCTTTTTCTTCCTATTCTTCTTCTTCTTCTACTTCTTTTTCTTCTTCTTCTTCTTCTTCTCCCTCCTCTTCTTCTACTTCTTCTTCTTCTCCCTCCTCTTCTTCTACTTCTTCTTCTTCATCTTCTTTTTCTTCTTCTTCTCCCTCCTCTTCTTCTACCTCTTCTTCTTCATCATCTTTTTCTTTTTCTTCTTCCTCTTCTTCTTCTTCTTCTTCATATTCTTCTTGTCCTTCATCTTTTTCTTCATCATCATCTTCTTGTTCTTCATCATATTCTTCCTCATCATATTCATCTTCTTCTTCTTCTTCTTCATCTTCTTCTCCTTGTTCTACTTCTCCTTCTTTTTCACCTTTTTCTTCTTTTCCTTCTTCCAGTTGTTTTTCTTCTTGTTCCTCTTCTTCTTCTTCTTCTTCTCCTTCTTCTCTTTCTTCCTTTTCTTCTTCTTCTTCTTCTTCTTCTTCCTCTTCTTTTTCTTGGCTTTCTTCATCATCAACTTCTTATTCTTTATTGTCCTCTTCTTCATCTTCTTCTTATTCTTCTTCTTCTTCTTCTTCTTCTTCTTCTTCCTTTTCTTCATCTTCTTCTCCTTTTTATTGTTCTTGTGCTTCTTCTCCTTCTTCTTCTTCTCCTTCTCCCTCTTCTTCTTTTTTTTCTTCTTCTTCTTCTTCTATATCTTCTTCTTCCTGTTCTTTTTCTTCTTCTTCTTCTTCTTCTTCTTCTTCTTCTTCCTCTTCTTCTACTTCTTCTCTGCCCCCTTCTTCCTCTTCTTCTTCTTCTTCTTCTTCTTCTTCTTCTTCTACTACTACTACTTTTTGTTCTTCTTTTTCTTTTTCCTTTTCTTCAACTTCATCTTCTTCCTCTGCTTCATGTTCTTCTTGATCATCATCATCATCTTCCTCTTCATCCTCATCTTCTTCATGATCTTCTTCTTTTTCTTCTTCATCTTCTTCTTCTACTTCTTCTTCTTCTTCTTCTTCTATATTCCACTTCTTCTTCTTCTTCTTCTTCTTCAACTTCTACTTCTTCATTTTCTTCTTCTTCTTCTAATTCTTCTTGTTTTTCTTCTTCTTCTCCTCCTTCTTCTTCTCCTTCTTCATCTTTTTCTTCTTCTCCTTCTTCTTCTTCTTCTTCTTCTTCTACTACTTCTTCTTTCTTTTCTTCTTCATCATCTTCTTCTTCTTGTTCTTCTTCTTCTTCATTATCTTTTTCTTCTTCTTCTTCTTCTTCTCCTTCTCCTTATTCTTCTTCTTCTTTTTCTTCTTCCTTTTCTTCTTCCTCTTCTTGCTCTTCTTCTTCTCCTTCTAGTTCCTCTCCCTTTCTTCCTCTTCTTCTTCTTCTTCATCTTCTTCTTCTTCTTCTTCCTTTGCTTCTTCTTCTTCTTCTTCTTCTCCCTTCTTCTTCTTCTTCTTCTTCTTCTTCTTCTTTCTCTTCTTCTCCTTACTCCTCTTCTTCTTCATATTCTTATTCTTCTTCTTCCTCTTCTTCTTCTTCCTCTTCTTATTCTTATTCTTCTTCTTCTTGTTCTTCTTTTTCTTCTTCTTCCTCTTCTTCTTCTTCTGCTTCTTCCACTTAATCTTCTTCTTGTTATTCTTGTTCTTCTTCTTCTACTTCTTCCTCTTCTTCTTCTACTTCTTATTACTATTATTATTATTATTATTACTATTATTATTATTATTATTATAATAATTATAATTATTATTCTACTTATCGTTCTTCTTCTTCTTCTACTTCTTCATCTTCTTCTTCTTCTTTTTCTTCTCCTTCCTCTTCTTCATCTTCATCCTCTTCTATTTTTTCTTCTTCTTTTACTGCTGCTTCTTCTTCAACTTCTTCTTCTTCTTCTACTTCCGCTTCTTTTTCTTCTTCTACAAATTCTTCTTCTTATTCTTCTTCATCATCTTCTTCTTGATCATCATCATCATCTTTTTGTTCTTCTTCATCTTCTTCTTCTTCTTCTTTCTTCCTCTTTTTCTTCTTCTTCTTCCTCCTCCTCTTCTTCTTCTTCTTCTTCTTCTTCTTCCTCTTCTTGGTCTTCTTCTTCTAGTTCTTCTTCTTCTTCATCATCATCATCATCTTCTTCTTCTTCTTACCTCTTCTTCTTCTTCTTTTTCTTCTTCTTCTTATTATTATTATTATTCTCATTTTTCTTCCTCTTATTATTATTATTATTATTACTAATATTATTATTATTATTGTTATTATTATTATTATTACCATCATTATTGTTGTTATTATTACTATCGTTGTTGTCTTTGTTGTTTTTCTTCTCCTTTTCTTCTTCTTCTTCATCATCATCATCATCATCATCATCATCCTCATCTTATTCTTCTTATTCCTCTCCTTCTTGTTTTTCCTCTTCTTGCTCTTCTTCTTTTTCTTCTTCTTTGTTTACTACTTCTTCTTCTTCTTTCTTGTCTTCTTTGTCTTCTTTGTCTTCTTTGTCTTCTTCTTCTTCTTATTCCTCTCCTTCTTCTTCTTCCTCTTCTTCTTCCTCATCATCATCTTCTTCTTCCTCTTCCTCTTGTTCATCTTCATTTGCTTCTTCTTCTTCTTCTTCTTCTTCTTCTTCTTCTTCTTCTACTTCTCCTTCTTCTCTTTCTTCTTCGTCTTTTCTTCTTCTTCGTCTTCTTCTTCTTGCTCCTCTTCTTCTTCTTCTTTGTTTACATCTACTTCTTCTTATTATTATTCTTCTTCATCATCATCATCTTCTTCTTCTTCTTCTTGATCTTCTTCCTATCCTTCTTCTACTTCCTCTTCTGCTTCTTCTTCTTTTTCCTTCTTCTTCTTCTTCTTCATCTTCCCCTTCTTCTGCCTCTTTTTCTTCATCTTCTTCTTCTTCTTCTTCCTCATCTTCTACTTCTTCTACTTCTATTTGTTATTCTTCTTCTTCTTCATCTTTTTCTTCATCATCATCTTATTCTTCTTCATGATCTTCTTCTTCATCTTATTCCTCTTCTTCTTATTTTTCTTCTTTTTCTTGTTCGTCTTCTTCTTCTTCTTCATCTCCCTCAACTTCCTCTTCCTCTACCTCTTCTTCATCTGCTTTGCCTCCTTCTACTTCTCCTTCTTCTTCTCCTTTGTCTTCAACTCCTTCTTTATGTTCTTTTTCTTCTTCTACTTCTTCTTCTTCTTCATCTTCACCTCAAACTCCTCCTCCACCTCGTCCTCCTTCTTCTTCTTCTTCTTCTTCTTCTTCTGCTTCTCGTTCTCCTTCTACTTCTTCCTCTTCTTCTTCTTCTTCTTCTTCTTCTACCTCTTCTTCTTGTTCGCTTTCTTCAACATCATCTTCTTAATCTTCATTATCTACTATTACATCTTCTTCTTCTTATTCTCTTTCTTCTTCTTCTTCTTCTTCTTCTTCTTCTTCTTTTTCTTCTTCTTCTTCTTCTTCTTCCTCCTCCACTTCTTCATCTTCTTCTCCATCTTCTTCTTGTTCATCTTCTCCTCCTTCTTCTTCTCTTTCTTTCTCTTCTTCATCTTCTTCTTCAACTACTACTGCTTCTTCTTCTTCTTGTTCTTTTTCTTCCTCATTTTGTTCTTCTTCTTCTTCTTCCACTTCCTTTTCTTCTCCTTCTCCTTCCTCTTCTTCTTCATCTTCTTCTTCTTCTTCTTCTTCTTCTAGTTCGTCTTCTTTTTCCTCTTCTTCTTCTTCTTCTACTTCTTCTCCTTCATCGTCTTCTTCTTATTCTTCTTCTTCATCTTCTTCTTCTTCTTATTCTTCTTCTTCTTTTTCTTCTTGATCATCATCATCATCATCTTCTTGTTCTTCATCATCTTCTTCATCTTCTTCTTCTTCTTCTTCTTTATCTTCTTCTTCTTCTTCTTCTGTTGTTTATTACTTCTTCTTCTCCTCTTCTTCTTCTTCTTCTACTTCATCATCTTCTTCTTCATCATCTTCTTGTTCTTCTTCTTCTTCTTCTTCTTCCTCCTCTTCATCATCTTTTTCTTCTTCTCCCCCCTTCTTCATCTAATTCTTCTTCTTCTTCTTCTTCTTCTTCTTCTTCTTCTTCCACTTCCTTTTCTTCATCATCATCTTCTTCTTCTTCTTCTTCTTCTTCTTCTTCTCCTTCTCCTTCTTCTTCTTCTTCTTCTTCCTCTTCTTCTTCTCTTCTTGCTTTTCTTTTCCCATCTTATTCTTCTTGTCCTTGTTCTTCTTCTTCTCCTCCTACTTCTACTTCTTCTCCTTCTTCCTCTTCTTCCTCTTCTTCATCTTCTCACTCTTCTTCTTCTTTCTCTTCTTCTTCTTATTATTCTTCTTC